>VDFB02097877.1:0-25073 GCA_007258455.2 Sequoia sempervirens
GCTATTTCTTGCAAATTTCTTCAACGTGCCATAACTTTTGCCTAGGAACTTTGTTTTTCATAAATGAATAGGTGTTGGAAAGGTATTGAAGAGAAATACATAGCTAAAGGGCTAATTTTTTTAGATTTTGTCTTAGATGCATTTTTCATCAGAATGTGTAATTTTGGCTATTGTGGGTCTATTGAGCATTGTAATTTAAACAAGCTTTGTAAATGCACTAAACTATAAAGTGTCAACCTTATAATATTTGGAGGGGTGATTTTTGATACTAGTTTAAAGGGTGGAGTGTATTGGTGTTCTTTTTTTTGGTGTCTTTTGCACTCATTCTTTGGGGATTATATAGGCATTTTGTAATCATGAACTAAGAGAAAGTTCCATTTAGAGAGGGTTAATCATGTCCCTTAAAAAATATTTTCATCGTTTGTTGTCAAGTTAACATTAGAGAACTATTTTTCTTGGAAACAAGGGATAAAGAATCACTACCATGAGCAGGATTTACTGCCATATCTCCTTGGAATCGTCCTCGAGCCAAGTGACTATGATCAGAAAAATGCATGGTTTAACAATAATGACATGGTTTATGGACTAATATGTCTTACTATTTTTGAGGATACTCTACATCACATAGAGCACATTGAGTTCCCTTTTACTACTTGGACCATCATCCAACAGTTGTATGAAGAGATTGAATCTTCATCTGAAAGTGATATTTCCTTAGATAACCAAGCTATTGTGGATGATATTGAGACTTATGTTGCCCCATCTTGTGTGGACACATCCTCTTTGGATGATTAGTTCATTAATACTCCATAAACAATATCTATTGCTACTTTAATTTCTAGAGATGCTTCTTCGAGAGCCTCCAATGATTCATTGCAACAGTCATTTATGTCTTCTAGATTCAATTTGTTGGGACCAATTTCTACTAGACATCTCTTTTTATTTGTTGAGTCCCTCATTTTGGATCTAGATGAGACTATTGAGGGTATACATCTTCTCTTTGAGGACAACTCTTTGGTCATTTCATTTTTTACTATTACATAGTTCAATGTTGCTTTTTTGAGAGCTTCCAGTGATTCCTTGCAACATGACATCCATAGTCTTTCAAATTCAACTTTGTGGGATGATCTCTTGATAGGAATTTCAAACCTTTTTATGGAGACACATATTGTAGATTTGGGAGACACTATTGATTACATTCATCCTCTCTTTGATGAAGTTGATTCTTCTTCAATTGTTATGAGGCAACACATTGGCCCTCTCATTCATGATCATTCATCATAGTTTGACATGAATGTGGATACTTTGAATCAACATTTAGAGGAGATACTTGAGTTTTTTATTGTGTTCTACATCAGTTTTTAGGAGATTCTAATTTTTCATTTTTAGCAATGTGGCCTAGAATGCATGATTTGATTGTGACAACCTTCGTCATCGACATGAGGACACTTGAGCCAAGTTCAAATACTTCATACATTTTGAGTTTTCTTCCTATATATTAATTTCAAGATTAGGGAGATAACTTGTATACACCTTTGGTTGTGTTTCTTCCTAAGTGGGGAACATTGTTCAAAGATTGTGGACCATCTTTTGCATCCAATTTTGAGCATCTACCATTAGATCTCTTTGGGGGGAGTTATTTAGTCCTATTCTTCTCTCTATTCCAGGGGGTTGTTCGCTCCCTATTTGTGGGAGGATTCTTCTTCTTTTGGGGGATTTTGTATGTAAATGAGTACCTAACATGGTCTCATTTTCCAAGACCCAACATCCTCTACATCCTCCTAAGCTACGCTTAAGGGGGGTGTTGGTGTAGGTTTTTATTTTTCTAGTGGGTTCCTTTATTTTCCCTCAGTTATAGGTTTTTCCTACACTTTTACTAAGTTTACTTAGGATAATAAAGTGAGTTTATTATTTAATAACTAGAAGATAAGGTGGTGATGTGTCTCCACTCTTAAATAGTGGAGTATTTACTTTTTCATCGCTTTATTTAATATTGGTGGTTATTGGTGGTCAATTTTTATTGGTTGATTTTCTACCTCCATCCTCTCCTTAGTTCTATATAAACTCACTACCTAGCTTGAATTTTTCATCTTGGAAGCTCTTAATGTAATTATATGTCATCCTAACATTGCATATCTCTTGAAGTTCTAGTTTACATTGTTTATGTAACTTTGAATTTCTCTTATAAAGTTCCTTGGGTTATTCAATCTATTTCAGGTTTATAACAATTTTGTCTCATTACATAGGATGATGAAACTTGTCATGATCTAATCCATTTATCATCTAGGGTTTTCTCTTATAAAACACTCTCCTTCATTGCATTATCTCTTGAAGACTCTTGAAGCTTTTCATTTTGTAAGTTTTCTAGCTGAGGATATAGTAGATTATTGTTTGCAACTCTCTTGTGCATGGAAGGTGTTTTTGTTCATCGTTCGATCCTGCATCTTGTGTTATTCACAATTATAACATTGTATTAGAGTGGGCATTCAACAAACTCCTCAAAATTTTAGGGTTTTCTTCAGCTAGGGTTACAAGGGCTTCAATTATGGAATCTTCATGTTTTTTGTAGATTTTAGAGTTGGGCAAATTTTTGGTGTATTTTGGCATGAAAAGGACCCCACCATTTCATTCACGAGGCCAAATAAACAAATTTGACATAAAATTTGTCCACTTTTGGTGTCGGGAGTCTAGAAGGCAATTTTATTTAGTACAAGGCCATATGGCCCATGTACAAAACAAAAAACAAAAAAGCACAAGCATCTTTTAAAAAATGATTTTTTTAAAAATTCCAAAACATTTTTAATTAAAAAATAGGTTAAAAAAAGATGAGCTACAATTTTTTATGGTACCCACAAGGTACATACTGTTGTAGGTCGTTGCAGGCCCACCCCTACAAGTTCACGTGGGGCCAATAGGCCTCACCGATGGGTGTTCAAACCCCATCGACAACCTTATTTTTTCCAAGCCGGTGGATTTCAAGCTTCTTGTACCAAATATCTCGACAACGATCAACAATCACAATCTCGATGCTGACATTTACCTTTTCCAATGCCAAACAACTTTTCCAGCAGACGGTGAAGACCTAGTATATTTTGTTGTCTACATATTCTGGTATTTATGTTTGTTAGTTGGCCAATTTTTTTCTCGGTGAAGAGAATATTTGTGGAATATTTTGTTGATGTTAGTGGTACAAATAGTCGAAAGGGCTCCACCAAGCCCCCTTTGGCGCTAAAAGATTAGTTTTTTTCTTTTGGCCATAACTTGGGTGTATGGTATCAAAATTGGGCAAATTAGATATCGTTGGACAAATAGTTCTACCTAATTTCCAATGTTGTGGGTCTCATCACCATTTTTTTTGTTTTTGGTGCATTATATACAACTTGTCAAAGTCAGATGTGTTGTTTTCACTCCCAAACTCAAAACTTTTGACCAGTTTCTTTATTTTTTATGATTCTAATGACATTGGAAAGGTCTTTAAGAGCTCTTCATAGTTGTCCATGCACTTTTTCCAAATTTGTATCCAAGTACATTTTATTCATTTTTTTGTGTTTTCACTTTTGGTGAATTACTTAGACTTGGATGTTTTAGCTCCTACAAAAAATTTGTTTGCATGGGATGACTTGTTTTTGGCCGTTCTACATGTATTTATTTCATTTTATCCTATTAGAGCATAGCAAACATTTTTGTAAGAACTTTCTCTTTTGTAGATGCACTAGGATAAAGTGCCACTATTGTACTTTCTTTTGGAGATTTCACACATCTTGTTGTGCCTTTTGTACTCACACTATGATATAAAGTGTCATAATAGGGTTGTGTAGACCTTTTTTTTTTTACCATGTCACCTTTGTCAAGTGATTGTTCCTTCCACAAAAATATCAACTCCTAGTGATTCTTGCCTCATGTACATGTGCCTTATTTGCACACCCTTTTTTAGTTACAGGTACTTTCATGTGCACATTCAAATGTTCTTTGTTCTCCTACATGCACTTCTTCATGAAACACAAATTCAGTTTACCTGTCATAGCTCTCCCTTTTCCACATTATGGGGGATTTTACTATTAGTGTTAATGCTTCCTTGATTCATTTTAGAGTGATCTATGTATTTAGCTCTTGATCTTATGTACTAGGTGAATGCAACAACTGGTTACCCATGCATTTTAGTGAGATGGAGCATTTACCATATGGACATCTTGGATTCCTTTATTTGGAGGTGACCTATATTCACTTGATTAGTGTTCTTCAAACTATTGGTACTTGTATTTTCAACTTGCATCTTTCTTGGTTGAGTAGTATCATTGGGGTCACACGTGCAGGTTCATGCGCAATCAGTATCTTTGATTTGTAGATGTTTTCATTTGTTTGCCACCTGATTCAAGTAGTGTTGTTGGGGCCACCCATGTAGATTCTTGTCTTCTTGATATTTATCATCATCTGTTTTATAGGAGGTTCTTTATTTCAACATTATATTAGTTGTAATTCGACAATTGTCTGCAACTTCTTAATGTTTCAGTGATGTTCTTCATGTTCCTATTTTTTTGGGATATTATTTTGGAGGCTTCCTAGTCCTTCATTCACCTTTCTCTCTTTTGGAGATTAGTTTTTCCCGTGAGGTTTTCTTCTTTTCTCCAGTTGTGAGAGATTAGATTATTTGTACATGAGTACCTCATCGGGTCTTGCTTGTTGGGGCCCATCATACATTCTTTTCTTTTTATGCATTCAATTTTTAGGGTTTTTAGCTACTCCTTAAGTTAGAGTAATCATGCATTAGCTAATAATTAATTAAACTTTAATTTATTATTAAGATAATTTCATTTCATGCACTTAAGCTAAACTTTAGAATTTTTTCTTTTATTAACTAGAGTGAGCTATTATTAGATCATTCGATCTCATCACATAGGATGACAACACTTGCCATGATCTAATCCCTTTATCGTTTAGTGTTTTCTCTTATAAAACACTCTCCTTCATTGTATTATCTCTTGAAGATTCTTGAAGCTTTTCATTTTGTAAGTTTTTCTAGTTGAGTATATAGTAGATCATTGTATGCAACTCTCTTGTGTGGGAGGTGTTTTTATTCCTTTTTTGATCCTATGTCTTGTGTTATTCATAATTCTAACAATACATAGATAAATCCTACATTTTAGGTTTTGCAAGACCAAGGGGGTGGCCCTACCAATATTCATAGGGTTATAAATATGGCATAAGTACTAACAGAATGACATGCATATTAGGCAAGGGTTCTTAAAGTATTGCAAACTCCTACACATACCTTGTACCCTCAATGTTTAGGCATGAACAAGAAGAAAAAAAGAAAAAAAGGTTTTATCCATTAAATAATTTTTCTCGTTTATGGATTGTGATTTGGCTAGCCTTCAACTATCAAACTAATGTCTACTCCTACAATAACATAGTCAAACCTGGATAAAAATCCAATGACTCTGAAAATACTAACACTTAGATAAACCTAATATACTTGTCTCTATCTTGCAAATATTATTGTCTCAAACACCCTTTTACCCTAGCTCGATATAACTATACTTAATAATCCATAGTTGACTTAAATGCTTCACATATCAATTAAGAAAATTTTCTTACCTTGGCACAATTTGCACAAAGTAAAACAATTTTACTATTGGCCTTGGATGTAAACTAACAAATAATATACAAAATAACAAGTGTGTATTGAGGAACTCCTTGAATCCCCTAAAACAATTAAACAACAATGGAGATAGTATGCATAAATGAAATCTAAGATGTCCTATATTGATTTACTTATTCAATAAATTTATTTATTGATACTTTTGTAGAACAATGGTATATAGATGGTCTAAAACATGACCTATAAGTGCCTCAATGTTTTAGAACTTTCCCTAAAATAA
Source organism: Sequoia sempervirens (assembly GCA_007258455.2). NCBI lineage: Eukaryota > Viridiplantae > Streptophyta > Pinopsida > Cupressales > Cupressaceae > Sequoia > Sequoia sempervirens. Next base: position 5,880 of record VDFB02097877.1, read on the forward strand.
ATAGACCGATACTTTGCAAAGAAAAGTGAACCCATATGTAACCAGAATTACAAAAACTGTAAGAAGTGATAGGCAACTAGGGGTATAAGACAAGATGATACTCGTACAACCTAAAGATTAGACCCTAATGAAGTAATACCTCAACACGGTCAAACAACACCTCCATAAATGCTTATATTGTTACACACTATTGTATTCTCATGATTTATCTTGTATGTGTGACTTGTTCTCACACTTAGGGGCAAAAATATTTGTCTCCCATTTCTACACGTGTTTTCACGACTTACTCATTTGACACACTAGGGCCAACACATTGTTATATGTGTCCATCTCACACTATTCTCTATTCAAATGAAATCCATAAGAAGGTGCACATCCAATTTGATTGGGGGTATATCACATCATATCATGCTATCACCAGTTCATCCATGCATAGATTAAGAGGGTCTAATTGTTTCAAACTCTTCGATAACCCTATGCATATGATTTTCATTTTCAAAATTTGCCTAACTTCGTGTTGTGTAGATTGAAGGGGGCATACTGATTTCAATTCCTTAACAACCCTATACACTATTTTCTCCACTCTTGGCTCACATTTTTATATTGAGGGGTCCACACTAGTGTCAGATTGGGGGTATATCACATCATATCATGCTATCGCCAGTTCATCCATGCATAGATTGAGAGGGTCAAATTGGTTCCAACTCTTCAACAACTCTATGAGTATGATAAAATTTGCCTAACTTCATGTTGTGTAGATTGAAGGGGGCATACTGATTTCAATTCCTTAACAACCCTATACACTATTTTCTCTACTCTTGGCTCACATTTTTATATTGAGGGGTCCACACTAGTGTCAACTCCTTAACAATTCTATACAACTTGATTCCTTTTCTCATGACCTTTCACATGGCTTCGCAAGGGCCAACTCAATAACATCCTCATATTCCATCATAACTCCTTTCTATTATTTTCATAATGAAATGAAAGCTAACACAAGTACATATAACCCAAAATGTATAATTTTTATGACCATGTTTAAGATGGGTGCTACTAACATCTTGTTGTATACACATGCTCAAATTTAGAGATGTGGTTTCTTCAAGAATATAAATAAAAGAAGGGACATCATCCAAAATATAATTGACAATCACTTTTATAATCTATCAAAATGAATTTAATTAATATCAATATGATTACTAATTACTTATCAACAATTGAATATGATTACTAATTACTAAATCTACAATTGAATATTCTTCATCATTTACAAAATTATTATTATTATTTTTTAATCAATTTAATACTTATTTTAATACAAATTTTAATAATTAATTTAAATTTAACTTACTTATCTATAAAATAATTGTTAATTGTTTTTATTACAAGTATTGGGCCCAATATTTAATGGAGGGGTGTTTTATTCTCCTTAAAATAAGGCAGGTTTTAAAAAACCCTAGAATGCCATGTAATGCCAATTGCTATAAGTTAGAGCCTCCCACGTAACATAAGACCTACCTTCGCATTATTTTTTTCCACTAAAGTTTTCTATATTTCGTGTGTCGGAAATAATTAGCTTGGATTATTAAATAAGACACTCGCAAACTGTATTTAAAATATAATTTCAATAAAATAAATATGGTGCCTCGACCCATGTATTTGTCTTCATACTCAAAGCAATAAAAAATATTTACATGCAAACTACGTGAGTGACGAGAACCTTTGACAATTTTCTTGTTTCTTTCCAACAGTAGAAAAAATAAGCTTTCGCCGTGTGGCGGTTCGAACCTTGGACTTAGTAAACCCTTGAATGAGATATAATATAATAATAGGCGAACTTTTGTCCCGTACCTAACCTACTGTAATATGAGATATAATAAGTGCAATGTATGAACTAGGCATATTCCATGTACATATTTTATAATGGTCGTCATTATGATAGCTTATATAAATTTTATAAGAATATTTTTTTTACTTATTCTACATATTATTTCTCATATATGAATCCAAGGTTTTTACTCACGGGCATATATATTTTTATTGTTAATTTAACTAGTATATATATATTTTTAATAATATATATATAAAACATCAAGAGATTTTTTTTCAAGGCGTCTATTTTTATCAATTTGTCACATAAAAGTGTATAGACGCTTCAAGAAGGATATCTCTTAGCGTTTTTTTTATATATATTATTAAAAATATATATATGCCAGTAGCATTTGCAACGTGACATGGAAGACAACATTATTAGGGTTAGGGTTGGGGTTATCTTTAGGAATAGGGCTAGGGTTAGGGTTACAATTAGAGATATAATTTGGTTCCTAGGTAGGGTTAAGGTTTGAAATTACAATTAGGGTTAAGATTTAGGATACAATTAGGGTTAGAGATAAAATTAGGATTAGGATTAGGGTTGGGGCTAATGTTAGTATCTGGATTAGGGTTACAGTTAGAAATATGATTATAATTAAGGTTGAGATTAGCATCAAAATTAGGATTAGAGCTAGGATTATAGATAGAATTAAGATAAAAGGTAGGGTTAGGGTTAGGGTTAGGGTTAAATATATAATTAGGGTTAGGGTTAAGATTAGGGTTAGTGTTAGGATTATGGTTATGGTTAAGGTTAAGATTAGGGTCGTTAGTGGTATTTTTTTGTTTATTGGTGAAGGTGAATGATTTTGAATGTAGCTTAGTAGTGACCAAGTTTTGCTAAGTGCAAGACCTTGACACCATACAAGATGAGCTTAAGATTGTGCATTGAGTAACTTTGGCAAAATGAAGACCTCTCATTATTTGGCTCTTAGATGAAGAGGTTTCAACCTAAGACTCATACTCCCATACTAGATAGCTAAATGATTATGTGGATTTGATATTAAACCCTCCAATAAAATAAAAACAGTTAAATATTTAATAGTGTGTAAACATTTTTTTCTTATTGTTATTTATATGACTATTATGGACTTGTCATTCCCATAACTTTTAATTTCTTTGTGGTCATTTACAAATTCATTTAGAAATTCTTCACACATCCATTATCTCAATACTTTATGCTTTCTTCTTCTTCGAGTAATTGAATTATTTTGACAATCTGTGTATCTTTTACTTTTTAAATGGAACTTGTTAATTATAAGGTACAAATGTGCACATTTTACACTCTTATATCTTCATTTTATGCTTTTGCATGGATGGTATTAAATGGTCTTGGTACTCAATTTATTTCTTTTGGTACATTAGCCGACCTTAATTCTAAATCCATTGCTTTGATATGCAAAATCCATCACTTCAAAACATGAATGCACTATTTCTTTGGATTTTTTCCTCCCTAGACTAGGCCACACAAGTGGATGTCTCCTAGATAGAACCATCCTTAGTCTATTACTCTAGTTCATAATTCAAAGTCTCTTGCTTCTTATGTTGATCTTATAGGAATATGACTATTACCCATCAACTTGCATGCCATATACCTAAAACTACGTGTAAGACATATTTAAGAACATTTTCCTAGATCATTTTAATTGTCAATTGTTCATATAAAATATTCACAATAAAACTTAGTCATAACCTAGTCTTTATTTAAGTTGCATCCTTATTCACATTCTTTAGGTTTCCTACTTCAATAATGATTCTTAAGGCTGCATGTGAGGTTTGAAATGGTAAGAACCTTTAGTTGGTCATGTAAGAATCTTTAATTTTGATGTATATGTCCATGTACTTGAGGAGAAAGGAACTAGATTAGATAACAAAATAGAAAGATATACTTACATGGGATATAATAAAAATGTAAAAAGGTATAAGCTTTGCAATCTTATTTCTTTGAAGTTTGTCTATAATAGATACATAATTTTTAGAGAAATTGAAAGTTATCTTAACATTGTACAACCAATGGAAGGTTAAGAGAAAGGTGATAGTTAAACTACAATTTAATACGAAAGAAGAAAAACTAATACTTGAAAACACACTTGTTTGATGTTGGTGGAAAAAAAGGAGAAGGGGGGATTTGATTGGTGATTCAAATGGGAATTCATAAGATAAATATTTCTATATTTCATCTTTGGGAAGATCCACACGATAAAGAAAATAATTTAAAAGGTATAGTCCTATTGATTTTTAATACATTTTTGTTTTATTTGTCACTAATAATGATTCTAGAATTGTGCACAAGGCTTTATTATCAAAGGAGATAAACTCTTGGAAAAGGGCTATGAACAAAGAGTTTGATGCCCTTGATAAAAACCACACTTGGAGATTTGGTGAAGATCTTGAGGAAGGAAGGCCATTGATTACAAATAGGTTTCCAAAAGAAAATTTGGTTCAAAAGAAAAAATAGAAAAATATTTAAATCTAGGTTGATATTGAAAGGGTATTCCCAAATATCCTTAAATCTCTTTACTAAAAAATGAATTGAAGAAATTCAAGTATACAAAAAAATTGGTAAAATGAATTGAAGAAATTCAAGTATACAAAAAAATTGGTAAAATAAATAGTTCACAGTCCTTAACTAAATCTAGGTATCAAATTCTAAACCTATTTTTTTATTAAATTGAATACCTTTATATCGATGAAGCATTTTTAGGCTTAAAGAAGAATTAGAGGAAATGATATGTTTTTTTTGCATAATCAAGGAAGCTAAGTTAGACAAGTACTTTATGTTGGGATGCATGACATACAATAACATCCAAGTTAGGTATTCATATTCATTAGCATTGGTTTCTCTATAATATTTGTTTAAAAAATAAATAGTAGAAAAATAAGAGAATTCATCATTAAGATGCATAGTAGAGGATCAACATTACAAAAAGATATGTCGGCTATCTCATAAACTACCTTAACCTATTAAACACTAAAATCCTTCTTTTCTATTCTATCCATCTCTAATATTTTTTATTATTATTATCCATATCCAACATAATAGGAAATACCTTCTCTATTTTTATTTTTTATTTCCTTATTGATGATATCTAGGATAGAGAAGTCATGAATAAAGCAAAACAAGAAGTGGATGAGCAAAAGACACATCCACATGAATGCATGCCTTAATCTCAGGAAAAAAATAAGGGCATTTGTTGTAGATAACTTTCACAAGTCTATGTGGGAAAAAGTAATAGGGAAAGAGAAGAATTATAACCTTTCGGAATTTAATCCCCAATTCCAAATGTCATCAACATGTATATTTAGGGCCATTATCCTTTGAAAATGAAAAATCCTCATAGCTCAATTAAGGACTAACTCACATGGCTTCAATGTGAAAAAATAAGTAGATGAAAAATGCCAAAGGAGGAATGAGAAGAGAGAGTTTGTGTCTTTTGCACAATTAGAACAGTGGAAACAAAAAACACTTTATTTTGGAATATAAAGCTTTAATATTTAGGTCAAGTAATTAATCAATAGGCTACATATAGTGTGAGATTTGAGCTTGAAACAAGTCTCACGCCTACAAACCACTGTTGAGTTGTCGGAAAATGAGTTTTAGCTGTTGTTTAATGGTAAACCAACTGCCATTTAATGATAAAAGCCTCCAAAATATCAGGTAAAATCCTCCAAAATCTCACTTATCACATAAAAGCCAAATAAATATTGATTTGACAACTAGATGGGAACATTCTATTTCCATTTGCAGTGTTTTTTTGTCAATTTGATGACAACTTTCTTTTTTCTAGAATTGTCTAAGTTTATTTCATTCCATTATTTAGCACTTATCATTAATAGTTTAATCCAGCCACATGCAACTAAAATTTGCAACGCATCCATGCACAAACACATACTCTCTAACATATTAACATGCATATAGTTTTCTATCATTGTAATCCTTGAACCTCCTTTAGGTGCAAGTGCTAGTTTAGTAGTAGTTTTGTTACAAGATCTATTTAACAAATAATTGAGTGAGAAAATTTAAAGGTTCATTATTAAATTGAATAACATAAGATCAACACTTCAAAAAGTTAAAACTATAAAGTTTGCTATCCCATAAGATTTTTTTAACATCATGAACATTAAAAATCTTCTATTATATTCTATAAAAAGATACAAAAGATCCAATTTAATTACACTGAAATTACAAATTACTCTTTATTATAAAAAATCAATGTCAATTTTTTGAAGGTCTACTGTCCTATAAACTTTCTTTTAACCGGGTGAAATTAAAATTCTATAATATTCTATAAAGAGGTACACAAGTCTTAACAGCTGGGATTAGTCTTTCATCCGCGCGACCCGCACAAAAGAGTCCGGCATTCACTGCAATCAAATCTCTTACCCTTGATATCCGCTTGCTTTGCGCATTCTATCTATTTTACGACATGCCGCTATATATACCGCTATTTTAACAACTTCACGGAAAACGAAACACAAAACCACCTCTGCGACGAGAACAGCAGCAACAAGAAAGACTGTAAAATTTATTATCTGACGGATGAAGAGGCCGAGGAACGGGGAACTATGGGACTTCGAGCTGGAAATGCCAGCTAGATTGGGCAGTCCGGGTGTACTCCTCGGATTGGATGGAGGGACCACGTCGACAGTCTGTGTTTGTATGGCAATGCCGTTCTCAGATAGCCTTCCTGATCCTCCCGAGGTCCTCTCTCAAGCTGTTGCAGGATGTTCTAATCATAACAGTGTTGGAGGTAAGCTTCTTTATTTTCTTTTTATTATTTTGGCCACTAGTTTATCAATTCTGTGAATGATAAAATTATGTTATTTTGTTCAGTTGAATTCAACTGAATTTACGATCATTTTGTATTTTACTTAAAGTGTAACTTGTTTGCATCAATCAGACTCTGGCTGAATTTGTGCAAATTAGATAGTCGTTTGCACAAATTCAGCGTTATTGAAGCTTCTTGAGGTTCTTTCGCAAGCTATTTTTATCAACTTTGCTTTTTTTTTTTCAGCCGATTTCGGCTAAATCTAGCGTATTAATTGCCATCTGGTTACATGAATCTGTATTGAGGTTATTTGCTCCTTTTTAAGTTTGGTGAAGGTCTTTTTTTGGTTATTTTACCACATTTTTACTTGTTTTTGTCTGATTTCAGCTATATTTAATGTGATAATAGTTGTTTGGTTAAGTTAAATTTTATTGTAGTGCTTTACTCCTTTTTAAGCTTGGTGAGGATCTTTCTCATTCTATTTTGCCCGATTTTTATTTGTTTTCAGCCGACTTAGGCTAAATTAACTATAATAATAGTTGTCCGATTACAGTAAGCTTTATTGTGGTTCTTTGCTACTTTTTAAGCTTGGTAAGGGTCTGTGTCATGCTATTTTACCCATTTTTTTTAGTGTGATAATAGTCCTCTGGTTAAATCAAATTTATTGTGGTTTTTTGCTCCTTTAAACTTGGTGAAGGTCTTTTCCATGCAATTTTGCCTAATTTTTACTTGTTTTCAGCTGGCTTCAACTAAATTTAATGTGATGATAGTTTTGTGGTTAAATTTTAGGGTCTTCCTTATGCTCTGTTTGCTTTATTTTTAACCTGATAATAGTCATATAGTTAAATTAAACTTTATTGTGGCTCTTTGCTTTTTTAAGAGCTTGGTTAGGATCTTTTTCATGCTATTTTGCCTCAATTTATTCTTGTTTTCTCCAGGAATTTGTTAAATTTAGCATGACAACAGCGGTTTGCTTAAATTAAGCCCTATTGTGTTTCTTTGCTTGCTTTTTCAAAAAGCTTGGTCAGAGTCTTTTTCATGCTTCAGACAAACGGCTGTGACTTCAACTGGAATTTTTTTGCCTTTTCTTATTTTCGCAAGGTGTAGTGTTTTTTTAGTTTGTACAGTCAAGAGATAATGCACTGTCACATGACTCACTGGTTTTGTAGTCCAATATTTAATTTAATTTTATTCGTTGAATGGATGATTGGATTCTGATACTCTTTGCCAGTTTTCTCAAATATAGTGAAATTTAAGCTCCTTTTAGGCCGTGGTCCCATGGAGGGGTCCTTCCTAAAAAAGTTCAGTGGGTGCTACTGAGATTTTTTAGGAGTATTTGAAAGTGGGTGGTCCCATGAATTTTGTAGTGCAGCTTAAGCTTCAAAGTTTGAGCTCCAAAATTTACAGAAGCTGGTGGTCTTATGAATCTTATTATTTTGCATATTCAATTCAACAGAGTATGTAAGTATAAAATGATAAAAAATATTAATTGATGGAAATCTAAAAACTATTGACAAGTGGCAGAAAATTTCCTAAACTGGTGGAGGAAATTTATAGCCCCACCCCAAATGCATCCACTTAAAATTACAAACTAATAAGCAGGGTCTCCTATTTATCAGGAAAATATTCTAAAATTAATCCTATAACTTTTTGTTTTTGCCTCATGAAACCCCCTGCTCCAAAACAATAGTTCCTGAAGCCCCTCCATGAGACTGCAGCCTTACTCAGGCAGAACTTGAAAATGCAAGTATTTTGTTTTGCTTTGTTTGGTAAATTCTTTACGGGGTGTCCTTTGGCTTAGATGCCATGACCAAGGAATATCTCTTTAACGTGGTAGATTTACCCAATTAATTATTAAACATTCTACATTTGTACATTAAGCATGTAACATGTCTCTGGGGATTTGAGCATGAGTGTCCACCATGAAATGCTGGATGAACTTCTACTTGGACTCATCCCATTTGACAACTACAATGAAGTCATTTTAGCTGCATTTTGTCTATACGTATATTTTTGCTATTTTCAGTTGAGCTTGGCTAAATTTAACATGGAACATCTGCCTCTTTATATTAAGCTTTTGTGCAGTATCTGCTAAATGTTTATTTTGGCTAGGGCGATTTTCAATTAAACTAAGGTAAGCTTTTCATGGATTTTTTTGTATTTTAAAATTGACTTGATTTTGTATTTTTGTGGCTTCTGGTTAATTGGCAGAGATTATTTCCTTGATGTCTAAATTGTGATGGTTTTTCCTTGAATTTGGCTAAGTTGACAACTATATTTGGTCTTGTCGCTCTTGCAGAACTTAAATTTGTGATTCTTTCGCTGCATTTTGAATAGAGTTCTTTTGAGATTCCAATTTGCTTCAATTTTTACTGAATTTTTAGTCGATTTGATTAAAAATCTGTTTTGTTTCAATTTAGTGACCACCACTGATTTGGTTAAATTTACCTTTGTTATCTCAAGTCTTAACTTGCTAGGGCCATTTGCACGTGTCATACAAATTAACTTTAAGGTAACTTCATTTGGTAAATACTTGCTTGCTTCTTTCAAGATTTAATAAAATTATAAAGGTATAAGCATGAGACTCAGCAAGGTCACCTTTCTCTCTCATTTTTATATACTATTTATACTGCTGATTACTCATCTATTTTAAATATATTTTTTTGAGGTTAAATGGGACTGATTTTCATGGAGATGCTTAGATTGTGATATCTTTTGGTTGATTTCAGGTTACTGTAGCATCTTTTTTGCATTTTAGATCGATTATTACTAGTTTTCATAAGACTTTGGTTAAATTTGGCACAATACCAGTTGACTGGTTAATTTAGCCTGATCAGTTGTTTGCAGTTATTTGCATAACTTGTAACTTGGCTAGTGTCTTTTTCATATGTCAAATGAAGAACTATGGTTGCTTCATTTTGCAGATTTTCACTTACTTTTTTAAAGATTTCTCTCATGGGCCACACGTTTTTTTTTGGTTTGGTTTCAAGATCATATGTTTTATTTTTTAATTTCTGTGTTCAATGAGGTTAAATGCACTGCTCATCGCATAGATGACTGAGTTTTGATAATGTTTGGCATTTTATTGAATTTAGCTAAAATTATTAAATTAAGATCATTTTGCTCACATGGAACTTAATAATTAATTAGAGTTTATTTTAGATTGCATTTTGCCTTGGTTTTCACTCTTTGTATCAACTTTGGCTAAATTTAGCACTGTGGCGGTTGTTTGGTTAATTCTAGCTTTATTGCAGTTATTTGCTCAAGTATTAGTCATTAGACTTTATTTTAAGCTGCATTTTGCCTTGGTTTTTACTGTTTTCTGCCAACTTTGGCTAGTGGGCAGTTGTTTGGTTAAATATAGGTCAATCACATTTACTTGCTCAAGTTTTAGCGTTGGAGGTTTTCCAGAGGTTAAAATTGCTTGATTTTTAGTAAATTTTGGTGGCTTCTGGTTATGTGGCACTGATTATTGCTTAGATGGCTGAATTGGGATGATTTTTGTTTGAAAGTTAATTACAGAGAATATCAGGATGATCTTGCCCTGGTGGAGTATAGATCTACACTTCTCACTGTAGATTTCTTTTGGGATTGTATTTTACCTTGATTTTTACTATATATTTGACTGGAATTGTGTGAAATTTAGTGCAATCATGTCTGTTCCTGTCAAATTTAACATTGTTGCTGTGATTATCTCAAGTTTTATATTCATTAAGGCCATTATCATATAAAGTCAAGACTCAAGAGACTATGTACATGTTCACATGGCTTTCTTTTTTTGAAGCTAATTTATAGGGTAGGTTATTTATTTCTTTATTGCTCTTTCTGATGAGGTAAAATAGAGTAGATAACTAAATTTGACAACATTTGGTTGAGTTCTGTTTAGTCTAAGGTCATTTTGCATTTTTCCTTGATTTATTGAAGTTTTTAGGTAGTTTCATTCAATTTTGGCCAAATTTAGCTTGAAACAATTGTTTTATTGAATTCAGCAGTAATCTGGTTAAATATAGCTTTTTTGTGGTTACTTGTAGACAAACTACACTACTTCAAATGGTAGACTTTCACATACTTTTTTCAAGATTCCTCTAAAAGCCAGTTGTATTGTTTTTTTTTTGTTTGGTAAGCTTGCAGATAGGGCTGTTCCATTGTATTAATCAGAAAGATATTACATAGCTTTGTTCCTTTATTGTATTAATCAGAAAGATATTACATAGTTTTGTTCCTTTGTTTACAAAATCTAGGCTTATCCCTGGTAATATTTTCACTTTCCTTCTATACTCTATACTATTCTATTCTGCTCTAGGATACTACAAAATTTTGAGCTACATTTTCTCCTTTTTATATTAGGGCTTGAGACAGCCTGAACTATATAGTAACTGATTCCAAAACTTTACATGTTCAGTTATGCCAGTTGTATTGTTTTTTGCTTGTACAGTCTCTTGGAATTTTCTAGCAACAAGAGATATTGCACAGTCACACAGCTCGTTGAATTTGCGGTCATATGTTTTATTCTGAATTTTATATCTATTCTACAAGTTTAAATGCAATGCTTCCACTTAAGTGATTAAATTCAGATGGTTTTGGGTTGTATTTAGGTAAATTTAGAACTATTTTGAGAGGATTTTTTTTGAGATTGAATTTTGCTGTGATTTCACTGATTTTCATTTGACTTCGGTTAAATTTAGTGTGATCACAACTCTTCCTGCCAAATTTAGATTTGTTGCTGTTACTTTTGCCAAGTTTTAGCTTGGCCAGGGCTACTGTTTTTTGATTATAATTATGAGGTTCTGTTAAGGGGCCCTATCATTGTAATCTTGAGAGGAATACAACGCTATATTGTGTATCCCCAAGCTTGGCTGACAGTCTCTAAAAGACAGATACAACAAAAAACAACATAAAAATAACAGCTATGAAAGCCATCTACCATCAGTGGGTGAAAAGCTACCTGCCTGCTCCATCATCAAAGCCTACCATACCAAAAACAGAAAAAAAACATATAATACTGAAACCTAAAACAGCTAGCCAACCATACAGCACACAAAAATACCATTAACAATTATACATTCCCTACTGTGGTACACCCACACCCCTAGGAATTGTACACCATTGTTTACTTGCTTTGGAAGTCACTCCCTCACTAGACACTAGTACTACCTCCGCCATTACAGGAGAGGTCGCAGACATTGTAGGCCTGCCAATTGAATGCCATCTATCAACTCTGCCCACCGAGCCGCTCTTATCAATGTATCATCTGCGTAGGCCAAAAGGGAGAACTCACTAGTCACTTCTAGAATCCTGTTATGATGAGAAACAACCAGTTGTTTGATCACCATTCTAATAATATCTTGAAACAAATTCATGAGTATGCCAATACATTGGCTTTAACAGCCTTACATTTCCTGTGAATAACCACCCTAAATTCCCTTACGGGAGTAACTCCCAAAACTAACAACTAACTATTACTAAGCCATAAAGTAACCTGTATTTATTTATTATTATTCTAAACTGTATAAAATGATGTAGTAAATCCAACAACATAGCCACCTCCAATTGGTTATAAAAGTTAGCCAATATAGTAGTAAACAACCTAAAATTAATTGTATCTGCCGCTCCCTCTAGACCTGATATTGCTTTGTCTAGATTAAGAGCTTGCACATTTGGACAATAAAAAAATTTCTTCAGACAAACATCTGAAACATGCCCTTTACGCAATGGATCCCTTGGAGGCCGAATACCATGATCTGCCATGATAAGGAAGCCCAAGCAAAACCAAAGCCTTCCCAACCAATAGTCAATTGTAAAACATGCAACAATACACCATCCTAACATCAAATTAACACAGAAGGGCACATCCTCCACCTAATAATTGCTAGCCTACTCCTTACAGAATGCTTCAAGCTCAAACCCTACCCACAAAATTATTGTGCAGCATTTCCCCATTATAAATCATCATTAATTAGCATGAGGCCACTGCCACCATTGAAACTAATTACCCATTTGTGGTACTAAGGAGTATATATAATAGAAAACTTAACATTTCATGCCACCAAATTATTTAGGCCCGCCCAATCTTGAATATCCAAACTCTCTATTGCTGATATGATAGGACTTTCGACACACTTTTGCTAGGAAATCAGCTGCAGAGTTTTGTTCTCTAAAGCAATGGAGAGTTTTGTTCTCTAATCCATATGCTTGCCTCTTCGAGATAAGATCTCATCCTCTAGTTTGGACGATTGCCTTTCTTTAATGCTGTAATTAGAACTTGTGAATTTCTTTCAATCTCTAACTTTCGATATCCTTCCTTATATGCCATTATTAGTCCAACAATTATCACCTTCCATTCAGCTTCATTGTTAGATTAAGTGCCAGGCCGCCAAGATCCACCATAGAAGAAACTTCCCTTGCCATCACATAATAAGTAACCATGCTCCGACTATTGCAGGATTTGTCTTGGATGCACAATCAAAGTTCAATTTAACACCTACCTTTGAAGTCAGCCAAATCTTTTTTCCTATCTGATTTATTATGATCTCTTGACCCATTAATGGATTGAGATATGCCAATATTCCACAAATTTACAATCTTAACCTCAAATGAAGTTAGATCTTTCTCTTTTCCTTTATTCTACACTTAACATATTCAACTATGATACTTTTAATTTGAACTGTAATGTCCCGTTTTAGCACTTCACTTTTCAGTGATTGGTAGCCTATTCCCAGTTTGCTATCGACAAGTCAGTGGCAGAATTAGGGTTTCCGGCTGTTTGAAGGATTCTCTTGAAGATTCAGGGCTCTGCTTGTTGGAGTTTGGATGTTTGGATTCTGGATTCCTTCTGAGTTTTCAAAGAGCTTCGCAAAGGTATGACTTGCAATTGCTTCGGGCAACCTTTTTGAACTTACTATTTTTAGTAAGTTATGACGGCTACATCTCTAAGTTTGGGTTTTTGGATTGCGGACTCTTTCTGGGTTTTCAGAAAGCTTCGCAATGGTGTCGCATGCGTTACATTCTGAGCAACTTCTTGAATTTACTATTTTTAGTAAATTCTATATTTGGCAGTGGTCCAGTCAGCACCAGCTCAGTCAACTTTCCTTCACTTGCAGTTCATTGGGTGATTATGATTTTTGGCTTAAGAGGTTCATTTTGGAGAAATAAGTTATTTAAAGTCAATAATGTTTTATTTTATAAAATAACCCCTTGTCCTAGTAATACAACTTTAAGTTATTTTAAAAAGGGGGACTTTAAGGGTGGTCATCTCATGGGGAAATATTTTAATATTTCTAAAGTGAATAATTGCTTAAGAGAAATTGGACGCCAACCTTTGGAGAAGAATATGTTTTATTTTAAAGTGATTTTATCACTAAAGAAAAGGTACGCCTTTTTGAGGAAGCAGCCAAGTCAAAGTCAAAACCCTAAAAAGGTCTTGAAGTGGGGCGCACCTTCTAGAGGTTTCTTGAGATTCTCTCAAAGGGTCTATATAAGGAGGCAGTTGCTCTTCATTTTATTATCTTATGACTTCTATATTGTTATGCTGCCGAAATGGTAACAGGATTGCTTCGAGGAATGAATGCCTCCTAGCCTTGGCTCGACTTCGTGCTTGAGAGATAGCACCTAGTGGAGAGGTTTGCTTGTTTGAGTGACATTTTGTAGTGAGGTTTGCATTTGTAGTTTGGGTTTACTTATGTAGTTCAGTTTATTGCATTTTATGTCATTTTCTGGAGTTGCTGATAACAGGGCTGAATCTATAGTTTCACTCATAAATCAAAAAATACAAAAAGAGTTGTTTTGGGTATTGTCTCATTGGTTTTCTCTGTTGGAAGGCGACCCTTCATGAATATTTGCAGATTTTAATATGAAGTTTATGATTTTATAAAGCAAATTCGTCATTCCTTGTAGGGCGCCCTTTCTGGAGTGCTTTGGGATCCGTGCCATTAATTAATAGCCACTTTTAGCTGTCCTTTCTCATAACTAAACTAGGCGCCATCATTTTAAGAGTATTTTGCATCAGTTTTCATGTAATTTGAGTGAGAAATGAGTGAGTTGTGAGCTTTTCATTGAGTTTATGTATTGCTGGTTCTGTAATTCATGTTGCTGGTCTGTCAGATCAGACTTGAGAAAATTGCATATTAGCGAAGGACGGGTGTTAGGAATTCATTATTGACCTAGTGGATGACATCTTTACTATTGCAGCAACTTGTAGAGCTTAAATCCTTGATCTTGCAAGCATTCTACTTCTCATTGTAAGCTGAACAGTAGTACTGTCAGCATTTCTCTCAGTTTTGCTTATCATGTTTGTAATTGCCCACTGAATAAGTGGAAGAGGCTGGCTTGCCGCCTATTTACTTTGATTTGCATTGTAATATCGTACATCTCCGCCCTATGGTAGCTCCATTCCCACTCCGGGTTTGAAAGCACATTCTGGGTGTTGAGTTTACTTTCAGCATTTGTAGTGGTAGAGATCCTCTGACCATATGCTCGTCCATCTTGGACACATTCTTGGTTAGAGTTACTTCCAGTTGCAGTTCTGATTAATGTACTGACGATCCTCTTGCCATATGACAGCCTCTCTCTTGTTGAGATTGAGTGCGCATTCTTGGCAAAGAGTTATATTGTAACTGCTGGTTTGATTTATCTAACCCTAACGGGTGTGTTGCATTGCTGATTGTAATTTGAGAATTGAAAAAAATTGGTCCGGTTCATTCTGAGAACCCAACATCTTTCTAAAGAAAGAGCTTCATTTCTGAAGATCCTTTTATTCCACTCCAGCCAGACAGCCCGTAAAGTGCATAGAAGAGAGGTTACACATAAATTCTGGAGATGAGTGGAACTTATAGGCTAACTACTCATGTTGCTGCATTGTTTCCGGGATGTCCTGTACCATTTGCAACTTTTTTAACAACTTTGACCAAATATTTGATGCATGCTCACAATGGAGGAGGAAATGATTCACTATTTCCACATCTTTGCAAGGCAAGACCAAAGATGTTCCTCTTAATTAAAATATCAAGGGTTAAAATTTTGTTCTTTGCTGGTATACATGCAAACATGTTGCATTTTGGAGGAGAGGAAGCATGCATCCAATCTATCTATGTTCTTTTTTGGACCCAACACAACCTGATTTAACATTGTAAGAACATTCCTTGTTCATTACTCAGCACATTACATATTCCTTGTGTAAAATTAGAATTTTTATAGCAGCTAGGTAATTGTTTAACCAAATCCTTTGATCTTTTGGGATCAGGTAGTGTTATCCTCGTCTTTGACCTTGGCAACTTTTAAAATTTTCATGCTCATTAAAAAGACAAGTTGTTGAGTAGATCTCTTGAATGTCATGTTGATCTTCCAAGTTGCATGTGGAGTCCCTTTGTCGCCCAAATTTAATTAAATTGAAAACATAAATATTTATGTCATGAAGTCTTGTTCGTAATTGTTCTTGGTCATTTTGAAATGTCAAGTTTCCTATAAAGTCAAGGTTGCCAATAAGTTGGTTGCAATCGCAAGTGTTTTGTAGCCAAGTTTGATCTTTGGAAAAGCGTCACAAGATGGTTTAAATTGAGTCATAATTTCCTTGTTAGTTTGGCTTACATAAAGATGATCAAACGATTGTTCTCAATGTAGTTTGCAGTTTCATTAGCCACACAATAACTTAGGTTGATAACATGTTCTAACTGGCTCTCCTTAAGTTTTGACATGTTAATTCCAATATATATTAAATCCAATGTCGGTATGTGTTGGCGTAACAACTAACACCTCTGGAGTAGAAGTTGTTATGAACAGCCTATGCACACTACGCAATGAGTGCTCTTCAAATTATGGAGGGGAAGCTCCCTCGTTATGCTTTGACAAATGTACTTGCAAAGTAAAATAAGCTAAAACTATGTCCTGTCTTTTTGTTTCAGCTGCTAGAGGTACAAGGCTTTCTTGAAAGAACTTTTACGTTGCAGCTGAGTTTTCTCTGGTTTTGCAAATCAACTAAACTACAACTTATATCTATCCAATCTCCTCAGGAAAACAGAGCAAGAGGAAACGGAGCAAGGTTTGACTATCGGATGATAAGCATGTTTAGACTCTCTACTTGAGGGCAAGGTGGCACAACTATCATCTCAATCTAAACAAGCTTATTGGATACAACAGATTTAAGAATTCACTAAGACGATCTTATGGAACCCTGTGTGGCATAACACTCGATCGAAACAGCAAAGCCTTCACAAAACAACCTTTATCTTTATAATCTCACGAAACCCTATGTGGCATAACCTTCGATTATATTGATAAAGATTCACAAAACAGATTTATCGCTGCAACTTCTCGAAACCCTATGTGGCATAACGATCGATCACAATGGTAAATTAACACAAAACAGCCTTATCACCTCAATCTCTTGGAACCCTATGTGGCATAACAATTGATTTCGATGATAAAGATGTTCAAACAGATATACCTAAACTATGGAAAGAATTCAGCATTACAATCTTTCGAAACCCTATGTGGCATAACAATCAATTGCAATAGTGAAGACACATGAACAAATACCAAAAAGAGCAATATTGAGGGCAAGGTAGGCACAGCATATATTTTTCTCTCAAGCAAAAGTTATTTACAAATGAGCAAAAGCTCTTATTTATATACATCAAGGTGTAGGGAACCCTAAAATCACCTTGTGTCATCTATAGTTCCTGCAATGCATGCAAGCAATGCGCCAAACCCTAATTAAGTAAACTATACAGTCAACTGGGAAACTACCCTCAGTTTGACTGAAACATCTAATCTAAAAATGGACAATTGTGCGAGCATGCACGTCCTTATTGAAAGCAAGTTAACTGGAAGACTAACATCAATTAACGTAAAACCCTAAAATAAAACTCCAAGTGTGAAAGGCGAGTCTCAGAATAGATATGCATGTGATGACAACTTCGAGTTAACTGGAAAGGGTAACACCCAGTTCAACTTGTGTGTGTAATGTCTATCCTGAGAAGTGGGAACTGAAGTTTACTATGTGTGATCTCGAGCAATCAACCCCTCAATGAGAATGTTAACTGTATCACCATCTGGAGCGATGAGACTCTGACGAAGGATGCTATGTCGATGCAGCATGTCCTCACCAGCTGTGATCTGAGACCGAAGTTCCCTTCTGCTCCTCGTTGCTTCATCGAATAATGTTGACATGACTGTAAGCTGAGTAACCTTACAGCCAACTGTCTCCCCACTGAAAATGGTATGAATGAGTGCCTGAAGCTCTGACTGAACATCGGTAAGCTCCATGTAGGCACCACCCTTGATCTGATAACGGCACGGTAAGCGAGACACAAGAGTCCTCACGAACCGGAGTGCACTAGTGACGTGCTCTCTACTCTCAGCCAACTCTGATGCCAAGCTGTCCTCTATCTTTGCTCTGAAAACCAACTGTGTCTTCCAAGAGTAGATAGCCTCTCTGTCTTCTGCATCTGTGACTGTGTCATAAGCCAAACCCAGGTGAGCAATCATAATTTCATCCCTGGGTTTGTTAATAGCCATATCCCGTTCCTCATCCTGAAGATGAATACGGAGCTCTCGTGCATTGTACCGCAACTGATATAACTCTGTAAGCATAGTACGGCCTCTAGCAATGAAATCTTCCTCCCATTCCTCCAAACGCTTGCCATATGCAACTAAATGATTGAGCTGACTTTGCTCTGCCGGTGGCTCAAGCATCGGTGGGAGTGTGTTGATGGCTTCTGGTCTGTGCACAAGACTAGAAATGTACTGACGAAGCTGTCTGATTTTAGCCTTGAGGACTGCTTTGTCCTCTCCATCTTTTAGTATTCTGTCCCTGGCACTATCTGTAGCAACTTGAAGAAGATCAACCTGAGTCTGGCGTGTGCTGCGACCAAGGTTGACTGTGATAACTTCAAAATCCTGAGACTCTAATTCAGCCAAGTTCTTCCCCTGTGGAGGTACGGCGGTCTCAACGACAATCTCCATGTTAGTGTTTCTCTCTACATGAACCATGTTCTTAACTCTCTTATCTGGCGCATCTTGATAAATGTCATCGAAATCGGAATGATTGAGAACATAAGATGGCTGCCTCCTCTTCCTTCCTAGCTGAGTCTCGATCCAAAGATTGGTCTGCCGACTGAAATGCTGCCTAGAAGTGCGCAGCGGCGGAAGGAGGAGGTACTGATGAGAGTGAGTGTGTAGAAGACCCACTGCGAGGTGGAAAGTCTAAGTCCAATTCAATGTGAATTGGGACTAGTGACGGCTCTGAAATTGATATAGGAACTTGAGGTTGAACCTCAGGTACTAGCGGGCTCTGAGCTGATCTCTGAACTGGCTCTGTGATAAGCGGCTGTTTGTCAGGCTCTGTGTGTGAAACAGTGGCAAGCGCCTTGCCCTTTGAATTATTTGGCGCTTGTACTTTCTTAGGAGGGTTACTCCTCTTTTTCTTGTTAGGTTTTGATGAAGAAGGTAGCGAAGGATTTACCACCACTGGCGGCTCTGCTCTAGGAACACTTACTCTTCTTGTCTTCTTCTTTGTCGGTAAAGTATCTTACGGATGACTCTCTTGACCTCTCCTTGACCG
>VDFB02097878.1:0-16540 GCA_007258455.2 Sequoia sempervirens
TTCATCTATTGGATTTTATCATATTCTACTTTAAAGTAATTTCTCATAGCATGGTGTTTAGAAATTTATTTAAAGTGGGGGGCATTATTGATTGGATTAAACTGCGGTCTTAAATTACTCTTGAAATGGGTTTGATTTAATCTTTTAGAAATGGTTTCCTCAGTTCATCCTAAAGTGTCAATCCAAGAACGTAGGCTTTTGAGCCATGTTGTGGCAATATGTCGAAGGGCTTCAATTAATAAACCAAGGGTTGATGGATGCAAACTAGAATTGAAAACACATTCTTTAATATGAAATTAAAAATCACACTTTGAAAATAAATGAAATCCTTTCTTAAATGATTGTTTACCTATTTTAACCAATCTATCTATTTCTGATCTAACACAAACTCAATATATTATGACATACAAATATTAACGACAGCCTTCTCAATAGTAAAAGAAAGAAATCAGTTTCCAAAGATGTATTAAATAAGTGCAGGCGACAGGAAGTTCAATTGCGATAGGAATTTTAATTGTGACAGGAGGTAGGAGTGCGACAGGAAGATGAAGTGTGAAAGGAAGTTGAAACACAGTAGTGAAGAGATACGAAGAGAATGAAACGCTCGATTGGAAGTTCTATAGGATGAAGCACAGCATAATCTGGAATGAAAGATACGGTAGTTTTCCTCCAACTAAAACACACTCCTTACTCCTCAAACCACAATTATATTCCACAGAAAATTCATTGCAAGTAATTTATATCAAACTAATCACTCGGCTTAATCTTAAACAAAAATCAAACTGATCGTAGAGTATGCATTCAATAAAGAGTAAATCTTCTAAGAAATATAAAATCTAAGCTAACAAACCATAAAAGAATCTCACCAAGCTTCCAAAGAGGGGGCCCTTCCTCTGGTCCATAGGGTGAGCGTGCCAAAGCGTTTACACTACTTCAAGCCACACTCAACACATCCAGATTTAATAATAACAGCGATTTACAATTATGAAGGTTTTGTGTATATATTCTTATTAGTTTAACTCGAAACACACACATATATATAGGCATAGATGTCCATTGATCACCATCAAGTAAAAATGATAAAGAAACATATTTTGTTATGCCTGATGGCCACAAATTGAACGATTGTATCTTTTGGGTTGGTCACAGGCCACAAACCCAAAATAGTTCAAAACAACAAGTTTGAAATAAGTAACAAAAACAAAAGTGGATGAACTTCTTTCACATTCATCCCTCATTTTCCATCTTATGCTACTCGAGACTTGTCACTTACAGGATTGGTTTCCTTCTCCATATTTGGTTCTTGTAGCAAAACCATCCGAAATTTATTATTTCCTCAACAATTTCAGCATTTCGAAAGTATTCTCTTCTTTTTGAAAACATACCAAATATTCTTTATTTCCCTAACAATTAATGGCAAGGACTTAGGAGAAGGTTAAAATGGGAAAAAAGTTAAAGGAAAAGGATATGGAAAATAAACACATTTGACACCCATCATTTCCCCCTAGCTTAAGGATTTTGCATGTCCTCATGCAACCAAGTGAATGAACTTGCACCAATTTACCTGACTTCGCCCAGTTGTTTCCCCTTTAACTTTATCTATTTTTTGACTACCTGTTGCATTCAATAGTTGGGTCTTCAATTGCTGATTTTATTTCTATAGATTTGTAATAATTTGGAAGATTTTCTCAAATGGAATGAATGGTTGAGAGCAATCTTCCTTTGAAGTTTCATCCGAGA
This sequence comes from Sequoia sempervirens, assembly GCA_007258455.2. Taxonomy (NCBI): domain Eukaryota; kingdom Viridiplantae; phylum Streptophyta; class Pinopsida; order Cupressales; family Cupressaceae; genus Sequoia; species Sequoia sempervirens. Next base: position 1,741 of record VDFB02097878.1, read on the forward strand.
CAACAATAAAAGCCTTTAGTGCCTCTGGTTTAGTAGCAATCTCCTGAGATGGAAGAGAGTATTTTTTCATACTTTCGATTTCTTCGACATTCCTATTTTGACCAATGTCTGTATCATCCTAAGTACAATCATCTTCCCTCAGTATTTTCAACATTCTCCAAAGTTTCTTCATTATGTTGCATTCCTATTTCAAGGGGAGTGTCTTCACCTACGGTATAAGTCATTTCTATACTGTCCTTCAGGGCTTCATTTCTCCATATATCCTCATAGTTTTCTACAAGATTCTCCTCACCCTCACTTGTTTGTTCTATGCTTTATGGCTTTTGACTAGGAGACTCATCACCAGGATGTTCACTTGTCAATGTAGGGTCCTCTGTCTCTTCAAAAGGGAGAGTCTCTGTTTGAGGTTTCTCGGCCTACTGTATCTTTTTATGTTGATTCTGACATCTAAGTTCCCTACCTAATTTTCCAGTTTTCTTACCAGAGGATTTTGTCCCTATAATCTCCACATCAGTGAGGGAATGAGTTTCCTCTACTAACTTATCCAACCTACTAGAAGTTCTTCTTGAGCTCCGCCTAACGGTAATTGGGGTTTCCATAGTAGGTGAGATTGAGGCAGTCTTAGGGCTAGGGCTAGGTTTCTTGGGGGTTTTTACAATAGGAATTCCCTTTGATTTATTTCCTTTAGAAGATAGGGTTTCTTCTGTAACGAGTCTTTTTAGTTTTTTTCTTTTTGAAGATTCCCTTGCTAGGGTTTCTTGTGTGGCAGGGCTTTTAGTGTGTTCATGACTCACAAAATCATCCCATTCTAATGGAGGTTGTATAGAGCAGAGGCCATGCATGTCTATGAGCTTGATTAACCCATGATGGGCAAGGGAATTCACATGACCTTTTCGAAACTTCCTACAGGAACGCTTAAGTGAACAATGCAAGTAATATGGAAGATTAACAAGCTGGGCATGTCTCAAATGCGACATGAGATGAATATGATATGCATGAATATACTCATATCTACCTTCACAAGTAATATATTGCATTAAAAAAAATCCTACCTCGCCCCATGGAGATGGAAAATATTTTCGTCAATTCCCTTGGCCTTGCACACACTCAAAGGATTCTCCTCATTGCAGGAACTGCTTACAGTGGAGCTTAAGATTTGTGACCCTCGTGCTAGAGTTGGGAAAGACCAATTCTCCCATCTGTGGAAGACCAGTGACTGAAGCAACCATCTGAACTATGACCTCAAACTGCAAACCCCTTAAAGTGGCATTCTTTTTATGAAACCCTATTGCGAATTCCACAATGACCTCCTCATCGAAACCACATAGTTTCTTGAAATATGTCGTCCAACCTACCTATTTAAAAATCTTATAAGCTTCTTCACTAGCAAGGAGTTTCTTCATAGATAATGGTTCATACCTGGTATGTTCGCCTCCCATGGTGCTGAGAATGCAGTAGGAGCTTCGACATAGGTTAGAGTGGCAAGTAAAATAGTAGGGAATGATTAATTCAAGGTTTATCAATGGTAGGTTACAGGTACAATAGGTAAAGGATTACGATAACCGAGTGAGGTGGAAAATGACATGGAATTATTAGTAGGTAAGGTTCAACCAACTCATATAATAGTGAATAGTTAATTCATACCTCCCAACTTAATGGTGAACCATCCCGGTCACACCAATAATTATGAGAAAAATAAAAAATATTAAATAAGTTTAAAAAAAGATAGAGTACTCCCTGATACCAATAACCGTGAGGTGAATGGTTGGTGATAGGATGGCTAGAGGAATGGCGGCAGTTGATTCGAGCTGGTGATGACGTCACAGAGAAAACAAAGAGATTTGCACCATGAAGAATGAGAATGTAGTAGTACGGAAGAGGAGAGGCTAAGCGGAAGTGTAGTAGATGTGATGGAAAAGACATCGACAGTAGCATTAATGTAGAGGAGATGGAAGGAAATGACAAGACCGTGGGACCCACAAAACTAAACTGACCCGTGGGAGCGTGGAGAGGCCGATCAACAAGAGTCTGGAAAGCAGCAAGAAGAAGAGGTCCTACCGCCAAACCAAAGCAGCATTAAGGCCTATGAGAAGAGATAGCAACAAGAAGAAAAGAAGTTCCTTCCGCCCAGAAGGTGCCAGAAACTATAAAAAGCTTTTGTCGCACCATAGAATAGGTAGCGATAGAGAGGCCACTGACTGCCAAGGTACTTCCTGACATTAACAATTTTATTATTATTTATTTTTATGAGAGACCATCGCGACCCATTTTTTCAGCCCATCATTGAAAGCGCCAGAATCCCAATTCCACCCCAGCATAGCATGTCACCCAAACCAACAACGCCACATCGCTCAAGGTTAAGGATCTTTAAAAAAAAATTATTGATCATCAAAGAGACCAAAAAGGGAACAGCTGAAATAGAGGCCACCTCTAAAAAAGAAAGCTCGGAAAGAGTTTTTGCACATTGAGGCAAGACTATTATTACAGAGTCTCTTCTAGTCCATCGTATAGATATAGAACAATACCATTAGCACATATTATCTAGAGTCTGAGGGGTCCAACACTATAGAAACTTTGAATCAAAGAGTCGAAGAGTGTTCAATCTCTAGTTGAATGACCATCAGATGATGGCCATGCCATAGAGAGTTGTTTCGGAACGACCTTAATGTGGAAGAGTACCCCATGAATTCATCTAAGGAATGGGAAATATCACAGCGCTTGTGTAAATGTGGCATCAGCATCCAGAGTGAGTAGTTATTTTTATTCAAACTTAATGGAAGAACCAGTTTAGATAATGGCAATAGCCATCTTCACACTGCTGAGGCTCCATGTGAGTCGTGTATCCCAATTGCACTTATGAAGAGCAACTTTCTTAGTAAGAATATTCTCAATCTCTCTATTGGTGACTTCTACCTGCCCATTGGCTTGAGGGTGATAAGGTGTAGACTTGTGATGGTGAATTTCATACTCACGAACCAAGTCAGAAATGAGCTAAGACATGAATTGTGGTCCTTGATCTATGGTTATCTCTCATGACACACCAAACCTTGTGAGAATATCAGAGTACAAGAAATTTGCTACTTTTGTATCTCTGGCATGCTTTAGAGCTACCACTTCAACCCACTTGGTTACATAATCGGTACATACAAGAATGCATTCCTTATTTCTTGATGGCGAGTTGATTGGGCCAACAAAATCAAGGCCCCACTTCTCAAATGGATTTATGGAAAACTATGGGTGTAACGGCATCTCGTCAGAGCCTGTGGGTCGGTCCATATGCTGACACTTTTTGCCATGATGAACATATCATTTACAATCCTTGTGGATTGTAGGCCAATAATAGCCTGCAATGAGAATCTTTTGAGCAGTCCTCTGAGAAGCAAAGTTTCCTCCACATGGTTTTGTGTGGCATGCATGAAGTATATCGAAGACATCATCTTTGGGTACACAACATCGCATGACATTGTCAATGTCAGTACAGAAGAGCAATCCGTTGATCCATGTGTACTATCCACTAAGTCCAATCAGCTTCTGTCGTTCCCTCAGAGAGAAATGTGGTGGGAACTTGCATGTAACCAAATAGTTTGCAATATCGGAGAACCATGGGCTCTTTGCGTATATAGCAAAGAGATGCTCATCTGGAAATGGATCATCAACTAGAGTAGGTTCATTTTCTGGCTGTTGTAATCTAGACAAAAAGTCTGCAACCACATTTTCTCGACCAAGCTTATCAAGTATAGTTATATCAAATTCCCAGAGTAAAAGCAACCATCTAATAACTCTATTAGTTACCACAGGTTTATTCATTAAAAACCAAATTGTCAAATGATCTATGTGGAAAAATACTTTATATCCAGTAATATAATGACGAAATTTATTAATGGCATACACAACAACTAAAAACTCTTTTTTAGTTACCATATAATTTACCTCGGCCCCTGTGAAGTTCTTGTTCATGTAGTAGATGGAATAGAAGAGATTATCCTCTTTTTGTCCAAGCACAACTCCCATCGAACAATCTGAGGCATCAGTGTGAATATGAAATGGTAGTTCCCAGTTTGGACCTCTAAGGACTAATGTGGTTACAAGTTTTGTCTTGATGGGCTTGAAGGTTTCTTGGAACTCAGGTGTCCAAGAGAATGCAATGTTGCTAAAATTTTGTATAAATCTTCGATAATATCCTACATGACCGAGAAAACTACGAACATCTTTTTGGCTAGAAGGTATCAGAAAGTCTTGAATAATTTGGATCTTTTTAGGATCCACTTGGATACCTTTAGAGATGTAATGGCCAAGCACTATCCCTTCGGTCATAAGCATATGACACTTTTCATGACTCAATGAAAAATTGGTATCTATACAATGCCTGAGTAGCTTTTCTAAGTTTGTTTTAGCCTCTTCATAAGTATTACCATGGACAGTAAAATCATCCATATACACCTCAACACAATCATTGACAAGATCCGCAAAAATGCTCAAAACTGCTCTTTGAAAAGTGGCAAGGGCATTACATAAACCAAATGGCAAGACGCTATAGGAAAAGGTGCCCCAAGGGCATGTGAAAGTAGTCTTCTCCTAATCTTCTGGTGCTATGCGAATCTGGTTGTAACCATTGAACCCATCTAGAAAAGAGAAAAACTTCTTACCTGCAAGAGTTTCCAATACTTGATCAATAAATGGTAATGGAAAATGATCTTTCTTAGTAGATTTATTTAATGCTCTATAATCAACACAAATTCTCCATTTACCCTTTTTCTTAGGAACCACAACTAAAGGAGAAACCCACTGACTATCTAAGATAGGATATATAAACTTGACATTAACAGTTTTTGTAACTCCTCCTTAACTATTTCATGCAAGGCAGGGTTGAGCCGACGTTGTGGTTTCCTAATTGGACGACTACCTTCTTCAATGTAAATACGGTGGGTGCAGGTGTCAGGATGAATTCCATGCATGTCTTGGTATTCCTAGGTGAATGGATCTTTATTTTTTCTAAGCATGGCGATAAGATCTTGTATTTTTTCAAGGGTTAACTACGGATTAATGTTAAGTGCATGATTAGGCAAGATTTCCATAGCTTCTAATTGTGTAGGTGAGTAAATGGCTAAGACTTGGGAGGTGGATGGAATATCATTCGAATTTGCAGAAGATAAGAATGAACCATACAAGAAATTATGGGGCAACAACTGATGCAATGTGATAAAGTGTTGAACAGAATGTGAACTACCCACCAATGGAAAGTTCCCAAAAGGAAATTGAGTATTTATACATGAATGGAGGACCATGCTTTCAAAATTTTCATTAAATGTATACTTGTTCTGAAGGAAATTAACAAGAAAATTATCCTTAGTAGTTTCCTCCATATCTAAGGCTTTATCAATTGTTTGAATTGGGAATGACTATCTAAGTCACTATCAATCCAAACTAGGTCATTCGTCTCCAACAAAGGTTGTGCTGGCAGGTATAGAGTCAGTTGTTTCTTGTGCTTGCCATTAGAAATGACCATGTTCCCTGACTGGCAGTTGATAAATGCATCTACGGCTACTAACCAAGGTCATCCCAAGATCAGGGGGTACCCCCAGCTTAATTTTTGGCTACAAAATCACAAAGTCAGTTGGGTATTCCCATGAATCAATAGAAAGGATTACATCTTCAATCACACCTTCTGGCTTGACCAAAGATCGATCTATCATTTAAAGAACTGTAGGAGTAGTTCTAAGCCCTTCTAATGACAATCTTTCCTTTGCTTCATTTTTCATAACATTAATTGCAGCACCCAAGTCCACAAGGGTATTAGGAATACTTACTTTACCGATAGATACCTTAATGATAGGACTCCCTAGATCTGAGTACTTTGGAATGGTTATGTTCCTAAGCATAATATTTTCTAACTATCTGATAACTTGGATGGTCTTCACATCTTGCTTCTTCTTCTGCTTCCAAGTACATAGATCGTGAATTGTTTTTGTATAGATGGGGATGCCCTTGATGGCCTATAACAAAGGAATCTTGATGTTAACATTGTGCAACTCATTAACAAAATCAAATTCAGATTGAGAGTCCTCCCCTTGTGTTGGTTCATACTAAAATCATCCAAGAAAGGGAGGTTCTTTGGTTGGCTCTATTTCTAGCTCCTCATTAAATTCTGTAATGGTGGGCCCTTAAAGAGCCTTCCCTAACCTTAACTGAACTCCATCTAGTTCTAATGTATTTATGGGATAAGTGGGGTAACATGTTGCCTCATTATTATACACAGGTTGGGTTACCTTATTGTTGGAGTTTGGATTTGGTTGGGTTGGCATTGATGTAGGTCTTGGTGGTTGTGTCAGATGGTTTGTTGGATTGACGGACTGAGTAGCCAATGATGGTAAGGCCGGAAGAAGTTGTTGTTCCTGTTGGTATGGGTTCATCATAGGAGGAGGTGGAGATTATGATTGTGATGAAAATGGTTGTTGTTGGTACGGTGATGGTTGTGGCGATTGTGGCCTCCATGCTTATTGCCACAGTTGTGAAGTATACTGATATTGTGGCATTCATTGAGGGTATGGGGGTTGTTGCCAACCCCCATAACATCCTTGTTATTAATAATTGGGTTGACTAGGTCTAGGGGTGAGATAATTGTTCATCATGTTAGGGTGCATTACTCAGGGTGGAAAAGGTCACCTAGGGGCCATGTAATAGACAGGTTCCTCAAAATATTCCATTTCGAGCACACCTATAGGAAGAGGCCTCAAGGTAGAACTTCTACTGACTTCTTTTAAGGATGAGATGTTTGTCCTATTATAAGGGAAATCTTCACTACCATGCTTCTTCCTACATATAGGACAAAATACTGCTAAGGCCTTTTCTGCCTCCTCTTGCTTTCTACAGGTATACAATGTATCTATTTGTTTACCCATGTGACTCAATAAATCTGTTTTAAGGTCTTCGAGTAAATTAACTATCTCGCTCTTGGTGATACCTATTGAAGTTCCTGTAGAATGTAGTTTTCCTAGATAGTTCCTTCTTGAGGGCTAAGACCTAGAATAGTTCCTGCAAATATCACAGATATCATCAAATTCCATCTTAGAAATATTCCCTTTACCTATTAAATTTAATGCTTCCATGACATCATCTCTTATGCCTCTAAGAAACAACATTTTAATGATATCATCATTCAGCCCTTGTTGATGAGGTCATTGAAAACTAAACATAAAGCGTTCAAGATAATCTTCCATGGACTCGTCTTCCTTATGTGTCATATGGAAGAGTTCATTCTAGTTTTCCTTGGTTTTACAGTATTCCTGGTACTTGTCCAAGAAAAAATCCATCATGACATTCCATGTCCTAATGTTCCTTAGGTTCATAAACTAACACAGGGTTGCATCCTTCAATGTGGCTAGGAACAATTTCATCTTTTGTGCATCATTCTAATAATCATAACTATTGCACAACACATCAAATTCAAACAAAAACATGTCAAGATCCTCAGTAGAAAGGCCACGAAAATATGGTAAAGTTGAATGAGGAATATTCTTCATAGGGGCATCTTGCTCGGGATATGTGATAAGAAACTCAAAAGTAACCAGATTATTATTGACCAACACCCTATTACTATTGTTGTTGTTGTTGTTGTTATTATTGGGATCCATGACATCTAATGCCCAAGGAGTAAAATAGGTTCTAAATGCTCGTGGGTTTCTTCTAAGAATGTACCAGCTTTAGCCCCGTAAGACTCTTGGAAAAAAAATTCAACCTTTTTGCATAATATCTCAGAAGAGCTTGAATTGAGTATTTGCGAGTGTCTAAACAATAGTGGTCTCAATAGCACACTTCTCAAGATCAAGTTCGAGTAATTCTAATGATTGAAACTTATTTTTTAATTTCTCCTGAGTTGAGCTACTTTCTTCAATGGGTTATTTTGACTTATCTTGCAATTCTTCAGGTTGTGGACCCTCAATGGATGGTGTTGATTTATTTTTGAGTTTTTCGGGTTGTGAACTACTTCCCTTTTCTTTTCTAATGAATCTTCCTCTACTATCCCTATTACGATTCATGCACTTAAATGACTAATGACAAAGAAAACTAAGGGTAGTTGTCCAAACAAGGTTGACTATCATGTGGACTTTCCCATAAGCACAATTCTCCTAGCTTAGTTTACTAGAAATGTAGGCCTTTAACACCGTTCCCCGGCAATGGTGCCAAAATGATTGGATTAAACTATGGTCTTAAATTACTCTTGAAATGGGTTTGATTTAATCTTTTAGAAATGGTTTCCTCAGTTCATCATAAAGTGTCAATCTAGGAACGTAGGCTTTTGAACCGTGTTTTGGAAATATGCTAAAGGGATGCAATTAATAAACCAAGGGTTGATGGATGCAAACTAGAATTGAAAACACATTCTTTAATCTGAAATTCAAAAGCACACTTTAAAAATAAATGAAATCCTTTCTTAAATGATTGTTTACCTATTTTAACCAATCTATCTATTTCTGATCTACCACAAACTCAATATATTATAACATACATATATTAACAAAAAAATTCTCAATAGTAAAAGAAAGAACTTAGTTTCCAAAGATGTATTAAATAAGTGTAGGCAACAGGAAGTTCAATTGCAACAGGAAGTTTAATTGTGACAGGAGGTAGGAGTGCAATAGGAAGATGAAGTGTGAAAGGAAGTTGAAACACAGTAGTGAAGAGATACAAAGAGAATGGAACACAATTGGAAGTTCTACAGGATGAAGCACAGCATAATCTAGAATGAAAGATACGGTACTTTTCCTGCAACTGAAACACACTCCTTACTCCTCAAACCATAATTATATTGGACAGAAAATTCATTGCAATTACTTTAGTATCAAACTAATCACTCAGCTTAATCTTAAACAGAAATCAAACTGATCACAAAGTATGCATTCAACAGAGAGTAAATCTTCTAAGAAATACATTTCTAAGCTAACAAACCATAAAACAATCTCACCAAGCTTCCCGAGAGGGGGCCCTTCCTCTGGTCCATAGGGTCAGCATGTCAAAGCATTTACACTACTTCAAGTCACACTCAACACATCTAGATTTAATAATTGTGAACCTAGATCCTATACCTGCAAGAACACAACAAATGAATACCTTAATAAGGTCAAATGCAAGTTAGAATATAGATTCCTCAAGAAATCCATTTGAATGCAAGAGAAAAGGAATAAAATGAAGAACACAATAAACTTCAAACAAAGATGTTGAATCCTATTCTAAAACAAATCAAACTCTTAATCTCTTAAGGGAGTTGGTGCCAATTTGATGTGAAAATTGGCCCTTTCCCAACTCCAATTGTGTGATGAAGATTGTGATCCCTTTGTTGAAGATTGATGAATGCTCCAAGACAAAAATTTGCATAACCTAGCTATAAAACTCAATGAGATGGATGAAGATTGCTATGAATTTGAGTATAGTAAGTTTACTCAAGTTGTGGATAATCAAATGAGGAATGAAGCCTCTTATTTATAGAATATCAAGTTGAAGAGATGTCCAAAATGGAGCAATGTGGGACTAAGAATCAATCAATGGAAAGGTGCCACTTGTCAACATGTGAATGGATAGAGGATGTCCAAGTTTTGAAGAATGTGTAAATAAATGCATATATTTGAATTTTGAAATTTTTGAAATGACATGTAAGAGGGAAAGAAGGTGCATTGAATGCCACTTGGATCAAGGAAAAAGGACTTTCTAGGTCGAGTCAATGCCTTGTTGGGACCATGGATTTTGAATTCAAATTTGATTCCTTTATTATGCTGAGAAAATGATTTAATAAATGAATTAAATATATTTTCTTGTGCAAGTTCACAAAAGCTAGAGGATGGGACATGAGGAGGAGATTAAATTAATCAACGTTAATTAATTTAATGAGAGATTAGAATGATGTGACATATTGATTTAGATTTATGAATTGATTTAAATCAAAATATGAGAAGAATATGATTTTAAGGTTCAATAAAGATTTTTATTTTATTTCACCAAGGAGATAATGTTAGATTAAATCAAATAAGGTTTTTATTTATTTAATTTAATAAGATGACTTTAGGGATTTAATAAAATAAAATTGATTGTTTAATTAAATAGGGATAATTAGATTAGACTAATTGATTTAATTAACAAGAAAGGATGACTTAATTAGAAAATTGATTTATTTAATTAAGAGAGGAACATTGATGAATTTAATCAAATAAAGGTATTCGATTAAATGGTTAGACCGAGGGATGATTTAGGATGAAACGATGTTAGTGGTTGGGATCAGATGTGTAATGTCAATCAGTATATTTTCTATGTCTACATTTTCCCCCTCTTTTAGGCAGTGCACTCATTGTGTTGGTTCAAATAATAGACGGTCTCGATCAAAAGCCAAAAAAAAATTGATTTTAAAAAAATGCCTCACTACTACCCCAGTGAAGGAAATTATAGTAATACACTGCCCCCTCGAGAGATCAGACAAAAATTCTAATTTTTTGGGTGATCTCGCGAAAAAAAGAGGACAAGGTGCTTGATAGGTCCAGAAAGGCTCCAAGAGGTCAAAAAATGAGGTAAAACACCAAAAAATAGTGTGAAATGACCTTCAGACGAATAAAATGGAACCGGGGGTCCAAAACCCTAGCAAGATGGCCGAATGGGGTCAAAAAACCCTAATTTTCAGGCTTAAATAGGCCTCGAGGGGCCACTTTCAGTTCATTTGGACACATTCACCCTTAAGAGATTTTGTGATTTGAGCCTTGATACCCTGACAAGATGGCACAATGATAGCTCCCAAAGCATATCTCCGACTGAGTATGAACATACCAGTGACCTCCTGGCATCGGGGCACCGATATGTGATTCTTACATGAGCTTCATTTTTCATTTTACGCATTTATTTATTGCTTTTAGAACTAGGTCATTTGCAACGGTGCTATATAGCACCGCTCAAATTTCAAAGCTACAGACACATCGGTCCTCCAAACTAAGCTGCCATCACAAGATGGGCCCTTGTGGTGGAGTTTGGAATTTGAAAAGATTCCTCAAACTCTGGCCGTGAAGTGGAGTGTTGGATTTCAAACTTCGGCGTCCGCGGTGGACTTTAAGTATGGTTTTGGGATGCTTAGCGAAGTGGACCACCATGATGCAATTTGGGATTTGAAGATGCCAGTGTCATTGTTTGCAAATTTCAAACTGTGACGCCTTCATAGTTTGCAACGTTGGGCTAGTTTTTTGAATGCTCAGGATAAAATTTCTCAATGATTTTGAGACCCATGGAACAGTGAGTCTTTCACGATCTTTGGAGGCGAGGAGCTCTATTCTATGAGAGCAATTGTAGGAGATATTTGAATTATTGTGAGAGATCTAACTTCGTGTTGATGTATATATCACGGGGCCCAGAGACTGGGGGCGAGGAGAGATTGGACATGATGGGCACCAATGTCGAGAACCCGCCACACCACCATGAGGTTGGGGGTGAGGACCCGACCCCTCGCGATGCAGCCTCTGTGGGATAGCCATCAGTCCGATTAGATCACGAGGGGATGGGTTGATAGTACAGTTGCAGACCCAGGTTCAGGCCTTGATAGCAAAGAGGGACCAGGCCCATGTAGAGAGAGATCAAGCGATTCTATAGAGGCAGGTTGTAGAGTTACAGGCGGCTGTAGAGATGGGCCATAGACAACAATTAGAGAGTATGGCAGCTTCCTCCTCTCACAGCATAGTGCCTCTTCGTTCATACAGGGAGGCCATCCGGGAGGTGGATTATTATCGATTGCTTTACCATCAAGCCGTACCTAGAGCAGTCCAGGCCCCAAATTATTCATAGTGGACCAACCACAAATCAGAAGAGGGTCTTGATGATAGAGGCGAGGGTAGCAGACAGGAGGGTTAGACCTCATTTTGATCAAGATATTATTCTTTCGTGCCATATGGGCTCATTTTTTATAGCCCGTTGGGCCTTTTTGTACTTATTGACATACATATATGTACAGTGATCTGATTATTTTGTACTATGGCAGTTATCTGATGATATATATGAGATGACGATTTTGATATGATGCGTCGTGTACCATTTATACATTTATGGATGGTTCTATTTCTATATGCTATGCACTAATGTTATGGTATTATGTGATGGATGTATGGATGCATTTTTTTTTATGGTGTATGCATTATGTGATGGTTATGCAACTAACAGATCTATATTATGTTCTAATGAATGATGACATATGATATGCAAATGGATTTATATGATATGCAATATGGATGGATGATAGATGATATGTATGTTTATATGATGATGCAATCTATATGATGATTTATGTATGTTGATGCAAATGTGATGATTTATGCAATGATTTCTTTTTCAATCTCTTTTTTTGTTATGATGGTGATGATCATGTGAATGTAGTGATCCTAATTTGTGGCCATGAATGTATGAATGTATGTGATTTTCCATGTATGATATGTACTTGTGACGATGTTATGATGTGATGTTATATATGACGTGATATGTTATGCAAGATAGTATGGAGATGATGATTTATGGTGTATATGCAAAATGATATGTGAATAATGACCTTATGATGTATATGTGATGGCACAATGAATGCTTTTATGAGATGTTTTATATGATTATGGATGGATGTATGCACTTTATGTGATGGATTGTTTATAATGTTTATGTACCTATTATGCTTTGTGTGTGGTTGATTTTGTGAGTGTTAAATATGTAAAAACAAATGAATCAATCACACCAATAAGACATTATATCAAAACAAAATATTAAAGTAATAAAGATTGCAAACTCAGTATCTTGTTGTCGATGTCGTCCTATCATCCTCTATCTTCTGTATTTTCATTGATTCCAGTTGGCTCTCATATTGTATGCTATGCTCAACGAACAGTCTTCCTAGAGAACGAGATTGAATATGACATGCAAGTAATGCTAAGCTAAGACATGATTATTCTAAAACCTGATTTCTAGAATGAAAGATTATGATGATGCTATGAATAATAAAACTATAATGATCATGCTAGAATGCTATAATGCTAGAATGCAATTAATCTCTAATTCATATGTTGTGTGTTGTAACCATTGCTTGGATTGGTTGTGCTATTTATAGAGTTTTTCAAAAGCTTTTGATTGGCTTATATGATTAACGATTGTGAGAATTCCTGGCAGATCGAATGGTTGAAGATTGATAAGACTGAAGAAAAACAGAAGAAAATAGAAAGCAAGATTTGTTTTCTTTTCTGTGAAAGAGGTAAGATAAGATGATAAAGATGGATTATAAAAAATCATTTTTTTGTGAGATTATGGAAAGATTTTGAAGAAGATAAATAATGAATTATTGAATTCAATTATTTATTTATGGGTGACACAGAGGTTTTTCTTAAAATAGAATATTTACTGATTTGAGAAGAATAATGGAAGATTTCATGTATTAAATAGAATATTTAATTATGATTTTTGAAAAAAAAGATATGGAAGATAAATATTCAATTAAATAAAGATATTTAATTAAACTTTTAAGGAAATGGTATGTAAATGAAATTAATTAAATAAGATATTTTAATTAACAGGAGGAAGAGGTGAGAATGTTTAAGTTTGAGATTAGATCAAAAGACTTGAGTAAATTCAAAAGCGATAATTAATTAAAATAAATAAAAAAGTGTATTTTAATTTAATCAAAGTGGACATATGAATGTGAAATAATTAAATAAAAATTGAGTTTATTTAATCTGTGATAGAAGAATAAATTGAATGAACAATATATTAAATTAATTAGATTTAATCATATGTGAAGACTTTTAGAGGAAATTAATTAAATAATAAATATTTAATTAAATGCCAAGATGTCAGTCATGATCAATTTGTGCATCTACACATTTTCCCCTCTTTGAAGTAATGTGTGAAACTCATTGCTTCAAAGAAAATATTCCTACTTTCAAAATTTGTTGTGTTTGACTTTGCCCCTTTTCTGAAAAATGTGCCCTTGACCTGATTCTGATATGTTTTCGATCGAGAAAAAATGTTGCTGGTGTTAATGATGCCCCCTCGGGAGATAAATCACTGATGATGAAGGTGTGTGGATAATGTTGGAAAAATGTGATTTGATGAGGATATTTTGATTTTGATTTGAATTCAGTGATTTAGCTCTTGAAAAATGATGTATAAGGATGTCCCAGTGTAAAAATAAAGTCAAAGTTAGATAAAAAGATAAAAATGTCACAAAACTCACCTTTAGTTGACCTTTAAAAAGGTAAAAAAGGATAAAAGGACAAATCATTTGCACTTTTTGACTTTGAGAATCCTCTAGCTCTGATAGTGACTTGGTGAAATGGAGATTATGTATCACCATCATAGATTCGAGCGGGCCTGCCGATACCAGAGACCAGTTGTGTATGGACCATCGGTGTAGATCCAACCCAACCTCTTTTGTTGTCAAATTTTTCCATTTTGAATCAATTTGCACTATTTTTTCTATGGATTTAGGTTTTAAAAATCTGTTTTAGCGCTTTTAGAAAAGTTTTAGTGCTTTCAATAGTTGTTTGAGCACTTTCGATGAGTGTTGTAGTGCATATAGGATAGATTTTGCAATGTTTAGTGTAGAAACCAATTCAGCGCATTCGATAAAAAGAGTAGCCCTTCTAGGATGCCATAAGAAAATTAGGGTTTTAGCGCTTCTAGGAAAAACATTAGTGCATTTAGGGTTGTCGCGCATCCAAGAAATAAAGTGGCACTTAGGTTTAGAGTTTTAGTGCTTAGAGGGAAATAGCACATAGAAGAAATGTTTGAGTGCATCCAGGGCAAA
>VDFB02097880.1:0-13468 GCA_007258455.2 Sequoia sempervirens
ATCATAGCATATCACATCATCAATCTCATCCATCTCATATCATATCATCATTTAAGTTGTTTAGGATAATATAGATTTGTTATTCTAAGCATCTTAAAATCATCATCTTTGCATCATCGTCCATAACCATCCATTTTGAACCTCTTTATCGCGAGATCGACCCTCAAATCGAATCTTTTCGCTCGATCTCTCGAGGGGGCAATGTACCGGTGTACTTCTTTCCGCTGGGGCATCCGAAAAATCATGAAATTCTTTAATTTCGATTGCGGCAAGTTTATTCTTTGAACCAACGCAACAAGTACATTGCTTCAAAGAGGGGCAAAATGTAGACATGTTAAAATTACATCATGCATAATCATATTCCATTCATC
Organism: Sequoia sempervirens; assembly: GCA_007258455.2. Lineage (NCBI taxonomy): Eukaryota > Viridiplantae > Streptophyta > Pinopsida > Cupressales > Cupressaceae > Sequoia > Sequoia sempervirens. Next base: position 372 of record VDFB02097880.1, read on the forward strand.
CAATAAATCAGGACTTTATTTAAATCAAATCCAAATCATACATTTTCCATCATTTTCTGATTTAAATAAATCAATTATCAAAGTCCAAAAAGTCAAATCAGTTAATCAGCATTAAATCAGCATAATCAGCATTAAATTAATCTAATCCTAATCTAATACTAATCACATCCCACTTGCATTATCTAGACCTAGCCACTTGCACAATAAATCAATTTTATTGATTTATTAAAACAATCATTTTCCCTCAACATGACAAGTCAAACAGGGCATTTATTGCTGTTTTTCCTTGTCCCCCACTCAGCATTTATGGCAAAATTTGAATTCAAAATTTCCCCCTCTTGGGCACTCTTCCCAAATCTTGCACACACATCACCTAATCACATGATGACAAGTGTCCTTATCTCATTGGCAAAATCTTAATCCCACATTGGTCCCCCTTCAACAATCTTAGCATTTGAAATCTTCAAATAGAGGCTTCAACATTGAGAAACTCCTCCACAATTTCATCCAAAAAGCATATGCAAGGTTACTCTCCTTGAGAACTAATTTTGCTCATCATTTCCATCTTATCATCATCATCTAAGCTTATTTTATCAAGGATTGGGAAAGGGTCACTAGCACATGTGACACCAATCCACTATAAGATGCTAGTTTGATTCATTAGAATGATGCATTTCTATGTTTTGCTTGTTTCTTTGACATCATTCTTGTGATCAGATGAATCTTATAGGGGATCTTTTGGTTTGTTTTGGTTTACTAACAATACTAATGGTTTTTGTTTTTGATCCAATGCAGATTTAGGGTCCTACACTTGTTAAAAAGATTATATCTTGTTCTCAACTCAATGGTTCATATTGCTTAAGTCATTTTAAAAAAAATATTTGTTGTGATCAACATGAATGAACTTAATTATAAAGTGGCATTGATTTCCCTAAAATTCTACTAGAGATCAAATGTATATTGAATATAAGGAAATGTAAGTTGTAAGAGATCATAAAATAAGAAAACATGTATGTATATTGAATATTTAAAACAAGAATGCATACATATATTATGTCTTAAACATGTTTAAACCATAATATTACATGTATATATGAAAGGATTCAATACATATAAACATATTACATATTATAATCAAAGAAGGCAAATGTATGTATATATCATATGAAAATATGTGCATATCATAAAAAGCAAAATGTAAATTAAAGATCATCAAATGTCAAATACTAAAGATCAACAAATAAGCAAATGTATGTATATCATATAAGCAAATATAAGTTAGATATCATCAAATATCAAAAACTATTAAAGATAGATCATATAATCAAATACATGTAGAGTAAAGACCATAAATCTAGAATGCATGGCAGCTAATATGGATGTCTCTCCTACGAATGGCCATCTAAATGAGAACGGTCTTGCTCTGATGGATGTGTTGAGTCTTGCAAATAAAATTGTGTACAAGATGTGTTAAATACATATAATTTTTATTAAATAAATTTTATGAAAGTTATTTTTAAATGAACTTGTATTTTTAAATATCAATCTAGATCTATGCATACATAAATATATTGCATGTACATATACACGTGTGATTATATAAAAATGTAAAACTCACATGTCCACTAATAGCAGATTCATCCACAAAGTCACATCGATCATGCACACGATCTAGACCAAGGCTAGGAGTGACATGAGGTATGTCCACCTGTAACAATATATATACACATATATATCAACTTACATGAATATCTAGTTAAAAAAAAATAAAAAAATAAAAAAAAAAGAATTGAAACATGCACATGCACACATACATGCACATCATCTAATATCAGATGACCTAAGTCCTCTGAAACAGTCACCTCCACCATATCCACCAAACGATCAAGCGACGAATCAACATCTGCATCCATCTGATCTATCCCATGTCATGCCATAAATGATGAATGTAGAGGTCTATGAAGGTGAGATGGCATCGGTGATGATGAACTAGAACCAATCAACATATCAGTAAAACCCATAGTCTGTGTAACTGTCATATGAACTATAGGTGGATCCTGATGCGCACTAGTGCTCGGCTGAGAGTGATAGGATCCTGGGACTGAACAACCTCTGCATCTCAAATTCTCTCTAACATGCTCTATACCGATCCTGTCGTATTGTCTCGATGTACGTAAGTATATACTAATAGGGTCTCATCCAATGCAAAGTCATGCGTGATATATCTCCTCTAAGTGCATCAAGTTGTGTAGGAGTAGGGATGTCGGCCACTGTAAAAGGATCCATGGTGGTCCACTGTGCTAAAAATGGTGTGGATCGGGAATGTCTGGATATCAAATACTGACCTACATGATCATCAGATATCCTAGTGGTGGAAGCCGCAATGTCACCTACAGTGTCAATTGCTTCCTTTTGGGAAGCAACGATAACCTCATCTGCTATAGGGGCTAGAGGTGGGGTGAGAGCAGGAGACCTGTCACCAACCAATACCCTAAACACTGGGGGTGGTCTATCTGCTCGACAATAGGTGGGCCTACCAGCAATCCTACCATGCCCCTGACCATCATATGGTGGAATGTCCAGGTAGTTAACTTTGAGGCCCAAATGGACCTCAACATACAACTGCTGAAAAAAATACAATGGAATCTGGTCATTTTTTGGGTATAGACCATGTGCTGCAAGAAATCATGGGTAGATCAATGAGGCCATAGCATGATCGACATATCTAGTGACCTGGTATCCCCTAACCTTATGCACATTTTGATAAAATGGAAAGCAAGTGGCTTTTATCATTTCTTTGGTGACACTATCTTGTATTTGTTTAAGGGGAACGTCACCATCTACTTCTTCCTGCATGCGGGAAAGAATAGCAGTCACTCTATCTGGGGAATATGCACTAGTCCTCTCAAATTCATCTTTTATTTTTTCTAGACTATGCAATATTAACATGCATGGTTCACTATATATCCCCGGGTTTGCACCTTGTGCTAATGAATCTCTCAATTTTTTTTATCTCAAATGTACTAATATTTGCAAACAAAGAATCTGGCACAGGTGGAACATGATCTTCATTTTCCACATTATATATATATATATATATATATATATATATATATATATATATATATACAGTACACCTAAAAAAGCAATGAGACTTTGGTAAATAATATATCTAGATAAAGAGAATACAAATCTAAAATAGAACTTGTAATAATTCATCTACTCATCAATAATATTTTCATACTATTAACAATTTAAAAAGAATTGGAAGACAACTATAATCTATAACGTAGCATCCTTAAATGGTTCAAATTTTAAATGAAACGATGAAAGAAAGAATAAGAATACAAAGATTAAAGTATAAAAATTATTTGAAAATAATTGGGGATAAAAATATTTAATCTAATAGTTGTTAACATAAAATGAACTTCAATTATATAGCCAAGAACATCAAAAAATTATAGATTGGAAAGCAAAATAATCGACATTTATCATATATTTTATATGTATAAAGTTTAGATACCATCAAACTATTTAAACTTATAGATTGCATAAAGCTATAAATTGAATCGTTAAAACTAATTTATTAAGAATCAAATCTAATAAATTTTGACTTCATTGCATACTTGTTATAAATGTCTCACTAATCCAACCATACATATTATATACATGTTAAAAATATATATAATTGTTATGCCCATAATTTTTCACTATATCTTGACGTGGATCTCCTTCAACTAGATCAATTAAAAATTATTTGTAATGTTGGAGGAAAATAGATTTAATATCATTAGAGTTGTCATAGAACTACCTCTCTTGATCAACGATAGATATTATCCACTCTCGAGAGTGTAAATATGTTCGAGAGAACTAAAAAATAATTTGTATCCCTTATATCCTTTCATCCAATGTAGCCTATCTCTTAATTGAGATCCTCTAGACCACAATTAAGTTCAAATCTTCTAAGTTTTATTTCAACGATTTAGCAACCACTCATTGTAGAAAAGTTATTAGTAAGTGCTAAACCCAAAACAATTTTTTTTTTCTATTTGGATCCATTTTTTTTTTGCATTCTAGATCTCTTTCTAGCCATATTCTTATTGTGAGATCATAGCAAGGTAGTGCAATAGATTTAAATGCATCCATTCCAAGACCATTGGGAGGTGGGTATACAATATGAACCAAGTATTAATTTCTAATGTTAATTATTGAATGAAGATGAAGATCCTTATTTACCCTTAAATGACATTTAAAATGGATATTTTAATATTCAATATAATTAAATGTTTAAAAAATGAAAGTGACAATAATATTGAAAATAAAAATGTTGAACATGAATGTGAAAATATTGTAAAATTTGATGGAACACCTATTGATAAGAGTAGCATCATAGAAGAAGAAGAAGAAGAAGAAATACATCAACAATTTCTTGACTAATGTGGATATGAACCCTATGACATTGAAATTGCACTCAATAATTGACTTGTTGATAACAATGATTAAATTGATAGCTCACATGAACCAATGAAACTCAATGTGTCTCCAAATTACATAAGAAGAGAGAACCTAAATGTGAAGAAGAAAAAGAAATTCAAAATCCATCTTTTTGTAATGAGTTTGTTAAAATTTAAAAACATTCAAGAACCCCAAAATGGTTTGAAATTGATAGCATAATAGAAATTCTTGAAGGCAAGAGGTCATCACAAACCATTCGGTTGTGGGCTTCAAAAAATTTCAATGAATGGTTTTCTAATAAGATGTATTAACCAAAATATTCCAAATTTTTATACAATTACTAAAGATGTACAAAATGAGACCTTTACTAAATAAATTTCAAAGATTCATGTAAACAAAAAGTTTGATCGAAATAATATTGTTGTTAAAGTTTTTTTTAATGCATTCAATTCTATTGTAAATAATAGTAAGGAAAAAGATAAAAGAGTTGCTCATAGACTAATAACATCATTAGTAACAAATTAAATAATTAAAAAGGCTCAATTATTAAGGTAAACTTGTCTTGAATTAAGCCTAAATCATAAAACATTATCAAAAGTACTATCAATAAGATCATGATTAGAAAGTCCTATTGAAAATCATACTTGGGCTTTTAGTAGTAGGCTTCCATGAGTCGATAAGAAGCTAATTAATAGCACAAAGGATGAAATTCAACAATTTTGGCACTCTAACTCTAGATTTACATATGAGGTTGGAAACAACATTTTTTATACTCTACCTAGGCCATGATTCTGTTATGAGTACGAAGAGTTTATGATAGAAATACATCCATTATTGTTGAGTTAAAAGTAGGTTAAATATTATTTTTCTTAAAAATTCACTTTTATATAAATGTAGGTGTTTTGGAGAACAAAGCTATAGTATGAATAAGTGATTGACATCGATGGCTATAAATTTCAAGGTGGGGACATTCAATATAATTCATAAGGTGTTATAATATTAAATGCTTTCATTGTTTATTTAGTTTTAATCAATTTGTTGTATGATTTATTAAACATTTTTTTAATATTTAAATGTAGGTGTTAAATGGGGAGTAGCAGTGATAGATCTAGCTCATTGAGAAAGGATATAGGTAGAGAGGAGGAGTGACCTTGACAAGGATTAAGACATGGATCACCTTAGGGTGGTCGATATGAGTGGAACATATCCATAGAGAAGGATAGGCAGAGAGGATAGATATAGGAGACAAATACCTTAGGGGAACCTTTTTAGTTGTGTGTATACTCTACAGAGTGGATTTACTCATGAGTGCTTTGATGTATTTGAAGACACATTTGTATGAACGCTGCTAACATAGATAATATGATATGGGAACTATTAGTTGTGTTGATGATGGGTGTGATATTTTATGTGTATGTTGATGATGTGCATGATATATAGTTATATTTCTTGTATTTGGATGCCTTCATAAACAAAAGCAAAGGTAATAAACGGTAATGTCTGGCGATATTGCGGCTGGCCAAACTGCCTGCTTGAGAGCAGTTGAAATGTCCTTTTTCCATGGCTGGTACCTGTTCTAAATTCTTTCCATATATCCGGGCGTGGACATATTAGTGGGGAGTAGTGTCATAAAAACGGCAAATGCGCGTAAAGAGGGGCACCAAAAAGCGTGTAACATGGTAATGGAAGGATTGGCGTTGCCAATTATAAGCAGTTATTGATTTTCAGTAAGGGATAAGGAGTGAAGGTGTATGAAGAACATATCCGTATAGGATAGTGCTAGTAGTGTAACAATGGTGCGTACTATATATAAAAGGATGGGAGACAAAGAAAATACCAGTGGAGAGAAAGGCGGGTTGACATGGGTGGACCCATGGAAGTGGTGCCATAGTATGATAGAGGAATCATTATAGCATTATAGCGTAGATGGATGCATAGAGGGTACAACATTATTAAAATCCATTAGAGTGGTAATATTATGAATAGTATTAATTCCCTAAGGATAGCCACCTAATACATTATATAAATTACTAGCCAATGAGTGAGGATATTTAGGGTGGAGAGGTGCATCAATACGTAATTATCAATTTAGGAAAATATCTTGTTTAGCAACATATGTATCTAAATCATAGTCTTGATCATTATTTTTCATCTTCTTTAATGTGGCTCTTTATATGGTTGTCATTAGCTATTATATCAAAAAATGATTCAATTGTCATTTTATTTGCTAGCCATATTATAGTTAAGATGAAAACTCCATAAAACAAGATTTTAAAGGATATTAATTTAACTAGATAAAAGATCAAGGAAAACACTCTCAAACATGCAATATACCCCAATTGCTTAGACAATGCATATTTCCTAATAATGTGCGCAACTAAAAACTAATAACATGTAATGAATGGATGTAGGTGATAATAATTAAATAATCCTAATTGAACTAGGGTTGTCCTTTTTATATATTTAAAAAGTTGTAAGAGCATTGTATGAAATTGTAAGATGGGAATTACTTATGAAATTTTATATGACACATAAGAGAATAAAAAAGGGGGGTTACACTAGAATATTGATTAGAATTATGAAAATCATCAAGATCATCTTAAATAATGGGTTTGAATATGTCAAAAATGGAGTGTCGGTTATGAGGAGGATTTGAATTTTTTTGACAAGATGTAAAGCATTTGCTTAATACATCCTATAAACTAAGTCAAGGAATATGATGTTGAAATTTGTGCCAAATTTGGTGCCATTTTTAGGTCACTATTTTGGCTCATGGCTTTGGTTAAACCACACTTTCTTTATGGTTTAAATTTTTCCTATTTATGGGTGTTTGAGATGGAGAAAGCATAATGATTTTGTAGGTATCATCATGCTACTAGAAATTACTCCATATTCACATGTTGATGATACTACTATAAGGGTATGCACATGAATATTTTATTGTAAATGATATTATTATCAAATAATATAATTGGTTCATGTTTTTGGTTGTGGGATTTTTCTTCCAAGAAGATTTTCCCATGTACATAATTATGTTATAAATTTATAATTTATACATTTTCTTGTAACTAAAATTAAATCTATTTATCCATAGCTTTGATTGTTGAAATGGGAAGGCATATTTCATTTACACAAGACAAAAATGTATGCAAAATGGGGAAGCAAAATACTGTATGTTGAAAACGCTTTAAAAACTTTCAAACAAATGCAATTTGAATTCAGCAAATTTGAAAAAAAATACATTTAGGGTTTCAAAATTAAATAAATAGATGCATTTTGAACTCTAAAAAAATTGAATTTTAAATACCTGGTGCTCGATATGCAAACCGGAATGATGAACTTTGGAGAGACAAAGTTAAATTTGCTTTCGTCGGAAAGAAATTGGTCGTCGTCATGCTCTTGATTCGCCGCACGCACTAGGGAAAGTGACTGTAAATTTAGAAAGTGAAAATGACAGTTGAAAATGAGAGAATTTTTGTTTTTTGTCATATTTAAGGGGGTTCGGTCAAACCTATGTTCAACCGAACCCATGTTCAAATGAACCCATTTAAATATGATTTTTTTTATTTAGGTTATATGGGTTCTGTCGAACGGTTTTCCGATAAGGGTGTGGTTCGGTGGTCAAGTCGCTTGGTTGTAGTGACAGCCACCAAGGTTCAAACCTTCGCTGGGCCAAAGTGCTCGCGGGCCTTGTGCCTTCGCTGGGCCTTTGTACTCGTGGGTTTGGTTGTTTCTTGTGGTTTGTTGTATCCGGTTCATAGCTCCGGTCAAAAAAAGTGTTTACCCCTAATATTATGGGTGCATTGCACCTTTTTTTTAAAAAAAAAATGGGTTCTGTCGAACTAGGGATTTGACTGAACATATGTGTTCGGTCGAACCCCTAAAGAGGTTCGATCGAACCATTGGGTTCGACCGAACCCATTGAATATGGGGAAAATGAAAAAAGCAAAATTTCCTTCCTCTTATAAATTGTAAACCACTATTCTAAAGCCACCCTACCCATTTTACCTCAATCAAAGCCTATTGAAGAGAGAAGGTCAAACCAATTAGGAACAACCCCAACATCTGGGAGTTATCCCCCCTAGACCCTGCCCCTACAGACTTGAGGTCATAGAGGCATCCTTCATCCAAGGACCGCCTACGTACTCACTTCCAAAAAGATCAAAGCCACACATAGTTCTCCTCTCAAGGTCTCTCTCAAGGATGCCTACACATTGATTCCCATACCTAGGTTTTATTAAGGATTCCCCTCAAATAATAACCCTTCCCTTAAGGATATCGAGGTCTCTATGAATATTCATAATTCGGCATAAACATGCTAAACCCTTTTAGGTTAACCTCATAAAAATAGAGACTAGGTTGATCACCTGTCCTTAATAAATTCTCATTGTGAGCACACGTTGCAACCATTATCATATGACTGATGGCACATATTTCAATATCCATCATCATGTGAATAACAAGCAGCCAAACACAACAACAATATTGATGTAAGGTCTTTAAACTCAATGTATCGGCTCAATATGCTAACATGACATATTTCTTACTATCTTTACTTACGATGGTGTGACCCAATATTTTTAGTCCAATTCATTGACTAGATAATATTCACAGTTGCTACTCTTATCAAGAATTTAATCAAGAACCATTGAAGTTGCAACTACCATAATGTACAAGTATACATTAATGAAATGGGCCATGAGTCATATATACATTTATATTCTAAAATCAATAGGGTATTCTATATGAATTAGTTTACTAAACTAATCCTTCAATAAAAATTCTTATCAATATATAGGAACCCACTATGTTTATTATTTAGAAGTGCAATAGTAGATTTTCCCAATAGTGGTGCTAATTGGGATAACTCTTACGATGCTTCTATGAAGAGATACAATATGAAAATAATTTATATCTCGTGCTTAATCTTCACATATTTCTTATATGAACAAAATGCACAAGTTTTAGTTCCCCAAGGGTATTCCCAACTATTGACCATTTTTAGTTAACTAATCACTAAATCATCTCACATCTTAACTAGCACACCTTAGACAATAGCATCTTATAAGAATATATTTTTGAAATCAATTCCATAAATTATACACAACATCCTAGTCAATATAAAATAAATCTCGTCACATCAAACTATATTATGACAATTATGAAAACATCTCCACAAGGATTATGAACTTGCTTAAAGCATGAGCTATAGTTGAGTTATACTTGGATAGTTGGTATCACTATATCTATTAGAGCGTCGTATGAATATCTATAAACTCAATAATATTGGTAATAATATGTCCTTAAACCATTTGATTTTATTTATAACCTATCATGCAACCTCGTGCTCTTGTAATAGTTTGGTTTACAGACTATGTACTATTTACTCCCTAAATTGTGGTCTTAATGATCAAGAATGAATGATTTCATAAACAATATGTTCACAATTCAATTATTATATTATGGTCATTAAGTCCTTACTAGGGTATGTTAGATTCCACGTTATATATGTTTCGTATGCCTTATAGAACATGGTGAATAGAGAAAGATGTATTGACTTATAGTTTTAGCAGTTATCGTCGAATTACTGTGTTACTTTGTTCCCAACCAGACTTGAATGAACAACAGGAGGTAAACGAGAATGTATCTCCAGGAGTGGTGCTCAGAAATTGATTCACGCAAACATTCCAGACCTAGATACCTTGTGCAGATAGAAGAAAAGAGAAGGAACCTGCAATAATGTCCAAATTTGACTTGGCGCCTTGAAAACCTTCCAACCAACCAACAAAAGCATAACTTTGATTTCTACTACGCCTTCCTTCCCTATAAATCTATCCCACGTTCCCCAGCGCCCTTTTCACGAATCCATTTTGTGCATATTCTGCAATCATTGCATTTTATGGGACCACGTTTCTTGGAAGGATTTCAAGCCTTCTCCTTAGCCTCTTCTTGTCTTCTCCTCCGATTCTCCTGTCATCCTTTCTCACACAGATTTTCCTTCCCTCTCCACGCGCTTTCTTTTCTTCCCCTCCTGCGTATTGCTTCCCCTTTTCTCCCGTTTCTGCTCCAAAACGCCTCTTTAATGAGGTCGTGGATCAAAGATTATGGTCTTTGAAAGATTGAAAATATTAAATAGCTCTTACACAATACTGAAAAGTGAAATTGAAACAATATCAAAATGATCTGTTATTATTCAACTGTATTGTATTTCTGTATGTTAAAATCTGTTACAATAATCTCTATATAAAGAGATTTAAGAAAGCAGCAAAACAAACAGGCTGCGTGAAAAATAAACTAAAAAAAGCTAAAACCAAAAACTAAGAAAAGATGCATCGAACAGGCTTAAAACTAAATAAAATAAAAAAACTAAAGCAAAAAAACTGTGGAAAAGAAAAGCAGCAATTCGTTCGTCATTCACATCTTCTGTCTTTCCGTGGAAAAATAACCCTCGACCTGCAATTTCCAGTTGTCGACGGACAAGGATGCCATGCTTATTAATGGCATTGCCCCGGCCCACTTAGTCAAGCTTCTGCCTTACCTATTTATTGCATTTGTCTCTTATCATTGTCTTTTTCCTTCACGTTAATGAAATCCCTGCGTCCTTAAGAGGCATTGCCAGCGACCCCTTCCTCCAATTTTTGTACTTGGACTGTGGGGATGTGACAAAGGCAACCTAAGGACAAGAAAATTGAATCGAAGGAGAACCAAATTGAGGAGAGTTCACATAATTCTAAAAAGAAGCCTATAGTAGGAACCAAATTTAAGAGTGGAGCTGGCAAATATAGGTGCAAACAGAAAATAGAGAAGAAAGAAGAGATGAATCTAGAGGAGAAGATTTAGAAGTTGTGTATCTTAACTTCGCGCTCTCAAAATTTTATATGGAAATTTTAAATCACTCCCAATTTTTGACAGCAGCTTATTTGGCAAGTCCCCTGTTTATAACTTTTGTTTCAGGGCCACATTATCAAATATGATGCTACATTAGCATGCCTTTTGTCAAGGTGCCCAAAAAGGCCCAAAAAAAAAAGTGAGACCAATACTTGTGCATTCACATCATGGGTAGTTGAGCGCTGATGTGGCATCACATGATTGGTTGCTTTTTAGATCAAAGGAATACATTTTGTTTAATTATGGGTAGTCAAGTCACAACTATTGGACATTATATAAACAACTACTATCACAACTATTAGACATTATATAAACAACTACTATCACAATTATTGAAAGAGTAGATGATAAAAAACACAGTCCCATGAAATGAAGGAAAATCATTTCAATCCTACTTTGAATCTCCAACCAGGCCTGAAATTAGCCAGTATAAAAGATTTTGAGGCATGATAGTTTTCAAAAGAATTAATAAATCAATGTTCATAGTTATTGAGGTCATGGATAATGGAGATATTAAAAAATTCACACCAGAAAAGCTTGAGAAGTAGATTTACAATTACTGATTTTCAAACATCACAGACTATTGTATTAGCCATGAGACCATTGTATTTCTATTTAGGATATCAAAGAAAGAGAAGGGAAATACATCGCTCCTCATGATAAGAAATAGGCATATGAAAGGCTACTGAAAGTACAATGAAACTATTCACTAAAGTAATATGTTGATGTCCTTGACAAATGGTTTTCAAGTAGACTCCAGATATTCAACACTCTTGGTTGGGTCAACAAAAGATCAGAAGACTTTGAGTGTCTATATCCAGTAACTGTGTTAGAAAATAGGCATGATTTTCAATTTTTCTAAGTGGTAAGAATGATTATGAGTAGTATTTTTTTTTTTATATAGGTAAAAGTTGGATAGCCACCTGTAATTTTTAAAAAGTATTGAAAATAATAGAAAAAAAGTTACACCATCATTTTTACAGTAGCATAGCTCCATGAAGGAATAGGAATAGATGATTAAAAACCTCAGTAGATGGGGTGATTCGGGGGAGGGAAGGAGATATCAATAGCTTGGGTTCGCACGTGGAGATAAGGATTGATGCAAAGGAAATGTATCAACCTTTAATGTGATCAACAACCACCTACATAAAAGCCAAGAAAATAGGAAAAGATTAGCCCCTTATGAAGGGGTTGGAAGAGGACTTGTGATCAAATCGATCCCCATAGATTGTCTTTGTAAGTTTGAGAGAAACCAACTAAGATGTGGAGGAAAACTCTTGTACTACTTTCTTTCTTTTTTTTTTTTTTTTTATGTATGGCAATATTTGTCAAACAATCCATAGTTTTATTTTCTTTCTTTAACAATGAGTAGAGTCATAATAATCAAAGCTCTATTGAATAATAAAGATTGTTTTGGATTTTTTCAATTTGATATTCTTTTGTTTTTTATTGCATTTAAATAAACATTTAATTTTCTTATATTTGAAATCTTTTAAAAAATTTGATTTTGTCTATGAGATTCAAGAGAAGAGCTAGGACTTAGACTTCAACATTGGTACTTTCTGATATCTTTACTATTGATGATTTAAACATATGTCCACTATTTATGATGATGTAGTCTACTCCTCAAACACCAAAGGTACCTCAAGAAGCACCATCAAAATTTAACTTAATTAAATAAGGTGGTACATAAATAACCAAATTTTAAGATTTTCACCAAAGGAGGGGGGAGGGGGTCTAAGGTGATTCTAATG
>VDFB02097881.1:0-63758 GCA_007258455.2 Sequoia sempervirens
AAATCCCCTAATTTTCACCTACACCCTCTTAGGCACCAAAATTGCTTAGAATTTTGCACTTTGAAGCTCGATTTGAGAATGAAAATGGAGGAGATTTCAGAAACCCAATTGGTATCAAGTTTCCCTCAAAACGAACTATCCAACGAATATAATTTTAATATGTTTTGATTTTATTATCTATTTGTTTTTTAAGTTTTATTAAATATAGGTTTTTCGCCGAAAACAAAACTCTTTGTTCTGCACAAGTGGAAAAATAGATGATTATAAAAAAAAATTGAAAAATATGGGTGCATCAGATATTGGAGTCCTTGATCCAACAAAAAAAAAGGAATTTCAATACATATAGTAAAAGTTATGCATTATACGGTTGCGTTATGTCTGAATTGTAATTGATTTGACTTTCAAACTTGATTAAAGAAAAAATATTCAATAAAAAACTATCTAACCAAGTGGAAGCACTAGATATCGAGTTGTGCATCACTTTTTAAAAATGTTTTTTTTTGAAAAAAACTAGTTTTCGTGGGAGATGGAAAAAAGAGTGCAATCTGATTCCAAAAATTTCAAAAAAAATATTTTTAGAATCTACAGACAAAATGTGATGAGACTCTAGTTTGCATCATCTCCAAGTTCCTCATGGTTTAACCACTATAGGTGCTCGAATGTGAAGATTTAGTTTTTAAAAAAGAAATCAATGTCCAGTTTGGCCAAAAAATGTAAACCACTATTGTGGGATCACCGTTCAGTTCAATTCAATTTAGTTATGGTTCAATTATCTTCAATTAGTTTTAGTTGAATGCTAGTTGACTTTAGTTAACTTGGAATGCATGACTAATGACTTGAGTTGCATGACAGATAATAGACGACTACCTTCAGTTAATAGGGGATGACCATTCTTGCATGAATGGTGGAGAGAGATGTTTTAGTTAATAGAAAATGACTCGGACCCACTCTGGGCGCCCAAGTTGGCTTCTTGGAATTAACTCCTTTGCATGTTAAGATATTTCAGAAGGCTAAGTTAAGTGGGCCCACTCTTGGGCGCCTACTTTGAGGATAGAGCCTTGAAGATATTTACGAAATAAAGGTTGAGTTACTACTTCAGTTTGGGACGCCCAAATGGACGAAGATGATGATTTGGCATTGTTCTTCACGGTTAAACTCTACATGGAAGAGATAGGCATACCTTTTAGGAGATAGGGATTGAGCTTTGTAATTGTAACTCTTGGAGTTTACAAAGTTGTTTATTACCTATATATCTCAAGCAAGTTGAAGAGAGTTTGTATCATTTTTATTGCAGGTTGTGAAAAAGATTTGGTGAAGGCAAAAAAAGCATTCTCAAGCAAGAATTGGAGCTATTGTAATCTACTTCAAAGATTGAATAATAGATTAATTCTTGGTGGAGCTTTTTCTCGAAAGGGTTTCTCCACAGTACATGCTTGTGTAATCTTTCTAATATCCTATCTAATTCTTCTACAACTTATGTCTTCATTCTACAAATGATAAAATGGATTAATCAGATAATCACCCACAAAGAATCTGTAACAAAGAATACATATTTAGATCAGCAATCATAAAGTTTTACAAAGTATTAAGCTACATAACACCTCAATTTTTCAACATTTTATGGTTATCTCGTGTTGGATGTTGTAAGAATATTGAGTGATAAACTTATTGACCAACTCTTCAAAGGACCTATTACCTGGTGGAAGTTTGGAGAACCATTCCATGCATTGGCCACCTAAGCTTTGTGGAAACAATCTCATCAAATAAGTCTCTTCGTGTGCAAATTCCAAGCTCATGGTTCAAAATTCCCTTACATGATCCATAGGATCAGTTTTACCATTGTATTTATCATACTTTGGAAATTCACAATGCTTGGGAAAATGAATCATGTTGATAGTTTGGTCAAAAGGATATGGGAAAATATCTTGTTGCAAATATCTTTTTGTGGTTCCTCTTTGCATGTCAAGAAGTTGTTGTTGCAAATTTTTCATTTGATTAGTTAAAGCAACCATTGGATCTTTGTTTGGTGGATCAATTTTTGTTCTTCTAGGAGGTGCTTTCAATTAAGTAACATCAAAGTCATTAGGTAGTTTCAAACCTTGGTTTTCCAACATTAAAAAGTATTTATCCCCATCTTTTTCAAAAATCTTTTCCATTAACTTGTGGAATTTGGGATCTTGTTGAGCTGTTTAAATGTCCTCCTTAGTGATTTCATCATTTTTAGGTTGGTGGAATCTGTGGAATGGATTTTCCTCTCCTTCAACCATGGTGTTCTGAGTTTCAATTTCTTTTTCCTTGAGTTTTTGCTTCTGAGATCTTGTTAAAATAGGCATACAAGTGTTATAGTTTTTACTAAACTTTGATCTTTGTTGGAGTGCCAAGGATAATAGCCAAGTCAAATAGAATGACAAATTCTATTGATGAGACTAAGGTGATAAATCTAATTATACAGTTTTTGTTTTGTGATGAAGGATGACAAATCTTGATAGTGAAACTTAGTTTAACATTTAGAGATGTGATTGATGATTAGGAACTTTAAGGTGTTAGATCTTAGTTTGGTTTGAAGAATTTCACTTGTAAAGACCAGTTTCTCCAAGTTTAAAACACTTTGTGATCGAGGAATGATTCTATTCTGACAAGGATCCCTGAATGTGATTTTAATTTTTAGATAGATGGTGAAAATAGCACTCTGGTTATGAATTAACTGAATGCACTAAAACAAGGTATAGTTGTGCTAAAAGATGGACCAGATGCGCTAAAATAGAGCCTAGATGCGCTAGACTGTCCCCTAGATGTGCTAGAAAATGGACTCAATGTGCTAAAAGATGGATCAAATGTGTCAGAACATGGACTAAATGCACCAAAAGATAAACTAAATGTACTGGAGAATAACTCAGATGCACTAGAAAATTGGTCAAATGTGCTAAAACAAGCTAGTGATGCGCTAGACTACCCCTAAATGTTATTCAACTTGGTATTCTATTGGATTATAAAGTGAATGTGCTAAAAAAATTTGCGAATGCGCTGGAAGATGGAACAAATGCGCCAGAAAAAGACTTAGATGCGCTATAAAATGGGTCAAATGTGCTAGGAAATGTTGTGTATATGCAAAAATAGGGAATGAATACACTAAACTAGAAGTGTTTAGGGTTTTTGAAAGTCTGTCTAATTATTTTTCTTTGAATTAATGAAATGGATGTTTTCAGGGGATAATCTTTTGAACAATGATTTTTGTTTGGTTTTTCCTGTTTGTGAATTATGTGAATTAAGTGTTCTTAAATGGATGATTTCTTACATAATGATTTCGAACACAACAAGTTGTAAAATAGTTGTTTCAAACCTAGGAACTAAACATTAAGTGTATGTTCAAGAATATGGCCTGATTCCTTTGATTCAAGAGAAAACAAATCAATCACTTTTCTAATGTCAAGGGTCATTTAAAATATCACAGCCCACATCTTAGAACTATGTCAGTTCACACAGCTGTGTCACCCCCTAGAGGGCGCCCGTGTTTTTTCCTTTCCCAAGTCTTAACCAAAGTTGAATCCTCCACTTTTGGCCAATAATCCTTGATAATTATATGGTGAGTATCTTGGGGGCAGATTCTTCCCTCCCCTTGCACTATGAATATTAAAATGTTCAGAGACTAACTCAGTTGGCTTCTACACTTAAGGTTCATAGTACGGGTTTCTGTTTGGTGCAACAAATGATAAAATCCCTCAGGAGACCTCCCAACCTTTAGAACAAAGGATTTGGGGATGGTTATCTTGCACACTACCGTTGAATTTTGAGTTTCCTCAAATTCACTTTTGATTATAGTGGGTCAAAAAACTTGGCTTTAGCTGTTCCCACTTAGGTCGTTCCCGTAGGGTGAGTACTTTTTCCCACTACGACAGGCCTTCTAAAGGTGCTATCAAAACATAAAAGAGTGAGTCTGGCATTCTGGTCACCCAATGAAGGGGAGAGCATAAGCCTATCACTTTACGAGCATAGTAGACAAGGTGTTCATTAACCTCTTAATTAAACTAGATGCCTAATTTAATCAAAAGAAAGCAAAAATAACTCTAGCCCCTACAAAAACCATTAGTAGTTTCAGATGATTGTCTCTGACAATGTATAAAGTACTTGCAAAATAGAAAACATAGATCAATTCTTAGAATTTTAAATTTTTGCAAAGAAAACTAGATGCACTAAAACAGTAACAATATGTGCAAAAAGATTGCACCTATGCGCTAAAATATCTACTGAATGTGCTAAAATAACTACCAAATGCGCTAAAAGAACTATTAAATGCACTAAAAGAACCCCTAAATGCGTTAAAAGATAATCCTAATGTGTTGAAAGATGAGCAGTATGCGCTGAAACAGGGACCAGATGCACTGAAAGATGTTTCATATGCGCTAAAAGAAACCACGGGTGCACTACATAGAAGTTCATGTCCAAATTTGTAGACAATTTCTAGAAAACGTCAATAAAAATGGGGCTAGGCCCCACGGTGGGCATCGATATATGTGTGTAAAATATGTGAATGAGTAATAAAACCACACAATCAATGAAACATTACATTAGAAAATTCAAATAAGAAATCTAATCGAATTGAAACAAATAAACTCTCTAAAATCATCCCATTGTTCTCTATCCTCAAGGATTTGCTCAAGTCATCATGACTCAGATTTTGTGTATGCACAAGACTTGTCAAATGACAGCTTGAAGAATGAGATGTTGGAAAATGCAAGAAATCTATTTCTACATGATTGATAAACTATATGATTGATGAGTGATATGATAATGATGCTAATGTTGTTGTATGAAAATGATATGAAAATGTTGTAATTAACTATTACAAACTAAGATGCAGCTAAAGATAAAGCCATGATTCTAAATTAATTGCTTTTAAATGCTAATTGTGAAAATTCTGCAGAGTAAGATTGCTCAAGAGTGGGATATGAAATGTTATAGAATGAGGCTGCATTTATAGATTTTCCATGGCATATTTTGATGTGGTAGCAACCAACGGTAAGGATTTTAGCTGGAGAAATCAAGGGGGGAGGATGAAGAAGTTATAGAGAATAAAGGAGATTGTTCCCTTTAGGAAAACAATTTGCCAAGTGTTTAGAAGAAGAAATGGAGGAAGAGAGCCAAGTGTCCCAAAGTTATTTCAGAATTTGTTGAGGAAAAAGCCCAATTTAAACAAATTGAAATATTCAATTTGTTGAGGCACATGACATGATGAGGTGGAAGGAGGAAAAACTATAGACATGTGACTAAATTTGATTTTTGGAATTTAAATTTAATAAGAGGAAAGATAATTAAATAAGACACTATTTAAATTTTTTTATTTAATTAAGATTAGAAGAATGTGATTTAGGATAAAAGAATTAGAAAATGAACTATATAAATAAATTTAGAATTTATTTATAAGTAGATGAAATAAGAGGGTTTATTAATTAAATAACTTGTATTTAATTAATTGATTGTCTAGACCGATTTTAGGTGTCTACACTTTGCATTTAAATTGATGTTAAAATGACTTGCAATATACATATAAGGAAAAAATATAAAAATCTTAAAAAATAAAAGAAGACACTAAATAAAACTCTTAAAAGATGATAACTTCCAATGTCTCATCCAAATCCAACTAGCTAGCTAAATTATTGTGCACCTGAATATTTACTGTTTTATACTTTGCTTGTCTAGATGATTAGAATTTCAATTTCTATGTTGTCATACGTGTTTGATAAGCAGCTATGGTTCGAACCACACCATGTACATGCTTGGCAGAGAAGTTAATGCACCGCTATGAAGAGAGATGTCAAGCATAGGAGGGTATTGTACATGACAGAGATAGAGGCAGACATAGACATAAGAGTTTAAGCTTGTCCTCTTCTTGAAATTTATCAGATTATTCTATCGAACATAAACTTTGAGCTTCCGACATCCAAGAAAGTTGTCTGTACAATTACTTCCTTACCATTATTTTTTCTTCTTTTTAGAAGGAATTGCTATTTGATGTTTTTTTTCAGATATTGCCTTAAATCTACTTTGTTGGTAAATAGTTCAAATGCATTTAATTTTCCTTTGATTTCTTGGAATTTCATAGAAAATTGTTTGTAAATTAGCCTGGAAGTATGAACGATTAAGTAATTGGTTCATTTTGTAGGTATTAAATGATGCATGCCTGAACTGCAAGCAATACGAGTGGGAGAAAGAGAAACATAAAAAAATTGTGTTTCACTGGAAAACTGAGCAGTGATGGAAAACATGGCTAAATTTAATGGAGTTAAGAGCAGTAGGATGATTGTGAAAAGCATCTACAGATTTGGAGGCGTAGAGGGCATGACTCATTTAATAAGTCGTGGTATGCTTAATCTACAACATTTGCATTTCAATTAAGTTAAAAATTTGTTTTTATTGTTTACAAATTTGTATTTTGTAGAAAGCTTTGTAGATTCGTGGTATTAGGTGGGGTAGTGTGAAATTAGGGTTGGTTTCTTTATTGCAGTTTATTTCCTATGGTCTAAATATTGTTTGTAATAGCTCCTAGGAGTTGGCTTTCATGTTTGGAAGTTTTCCTTAATTTATGCCTATAATACTAACAATTATGTTTTTACTTGTTTATCATTAGTCTTTCAAACTTATCTTTTTGGATTTAGGCATTATTTTCTACAGCGACACAACAACTGGAAATGAAGAAGAAGCAAGTTTTGAAATTTTAGGCATATTTTTTAGCAAGGGAATTCATAATTTTAATGCTTAATGTGTCCAGACGGATTTCTATAGAGTGATTTATTAAAGAAGTTTTCATTTAGATGTTTTTTATTTTCATGGTTGTATATAATTCTTTTTAGTATGAAGAGTTGGGTATTTAATAAATTAAAAATAAAATAAAATAAATAAATGGTATTGGAAGACCCATTTCAATATACAACTTTGGAGGATTGTTCAATTAATAAAAAAGATACTAGAAGACCCATTTCAATATACAACTTTGGCTTTTACATATAAAAGCCAAGATTAATAATTGTTAAATTAATTGCAAAAATGGATGATTGTTGCTCCACACAAAAAAGGTTGTGTTGTATAGGTCAATGACAGATCTGTTTTAATTTGATGATTTAATTGTTTTTTATTTTTTAAATAACTAATCATTCAAATTTAAAGCTCATTACAATTCAATTAAACTAAAAAATCTAGAAGTATAGATTTATTTCCTTGTCAACCTATTAAAAAGATATAAATCAAGAGCTTTTGTACTTCAAAATATTTTATGTTTTTTTAAAATTAGAATGTCTTTTAATTTTAGAATATGAAAGAATTTGCATGATAAAAGAAAAAAGAAGATAGAAAGGTTGCTTTTAATTTATTCTAAAACTACAATTAGTAATTTTTAAACTATTTTATTAAATATTATTCTTTAAATTTATTCTAAAATTATAATTAGTAATTGTTAAATTATTTTAAAATGAATATGTAATTTTTTGATGAATAGGCAACTATCTATATTAATTCAAATATAAATATACATATTCACAAAAAAAGGATGGGTGGTAAAAAGGCACACCCCGAGAGTCAAATGGGTAGCGCCCAGAAAAACCAACAGATCACATGGGTGAAGCCCAGAAGTCAAAAATTACAAAGTAAATAAGGCCATTAAGCAGCCAGAGCAGAGCTAGGAGGGTCTCTGTCATCCAATTTTTTCCCCCATACATCAATGGGGTCTGTAGTGAGGTCAGGAGGAGGACCTCAACCGTCATCAACATCTTTTTTCTCTTTATCTTCTTCTTCATGTTGGGGTGAGATTGCAAGTGCCAGATGCATAAAACTTTTACTAGTGGCTAGCCAACCAGAGCCAGAAGCAGGAGGGTCATCAGAGGGCCACCTGGAACTACCACCACCACTCCCCGAAGCACCACCAAAAGGCCACCCCTAGCTAGCCTGTGACGGAGGAGAGTGGTTTCACAGAAGAGTGTGAGAATCTCGCCAAGGCAGAAGCTAGGAACGGGGACGCGCAAAGCCACTCCGATACTGGCCCCTGGAGGGCAACTGACTGTGGGAAGAGGTGGGAAAAGCGGGGACCCGAGCAATAGTACAAGGGGCATTACCCCAGTGATCCAGAAGAACCTGAAGGTGAGCAACCTCAAGTGCAACTTTGTTAGCTTGCACCTGAACCTGTAAAAGCACATTAGAGAAAATCATAGCTTTAGTATATAAAGATACATGAATATCCATTTAAATATGTGAAAAAATGCAAGCATTTCTGTCTTTCCAAATATTGAAGAGAATTTCCACCCTAAAAGTGTGCCAAAGTTGGGTGAATTTTGCAGGAAATCTGGGAGAATCTCCTTGCAACACCATATGCCAGGAGAAAGGCTTTGGCCTAAAGGGCCGAAAAAAGTCATGAATCCAAGTCCAAAGTTGCTGGGCTCTGGGACAAAACCAAAAAAGATGCTTAAAATTCTCAGCTTACCCACAAAAAGGGCAATGAGGGTCCTAGACGCCCAGGTGAACAAGCTAAGAACCCATAGGCAAGCCTTGGAAAAGAATACACCCCGCAAAGTGGGCAAGTTTCAGCTCAACACTTGCAGATCAAGTGGCAGCAAATATTTTACGCCAGACATGAGCGGGAAATTGAAGAAGCCACCTCTAGTTCAAACTCTAAATCATAGGATAATGTGGTGAAAGCCACCTATAACCGAGCCGAGGCTTGTAATTTCTGAAAGGGGTGTTTGGATACCATTTCCAGTCTTTCCACCAAGGTTTGGTCCCATGAATTCCAACTTTATGAAGCATGTTAGTAGGAATAACATTCACCAGACCCTCATAGGTAGCATGATCCTAGTTATGAAGCTTGAACTGGGCATGAAAAACTTCCCACAACATAATACACATGGTGGGTCTATGAAAAATTTGTTGGAGGGTTTGGATACCCTTATTGTGAAACCTGAGCCCCTTAAGCCAAGGTGACTTAGCCAATGACTGGCCATTACAAACAAAAATAGGTGACCACCAAATATTGTGCTGGTTGAGAGAAAGCCCATCTTGAAAACCAGAGCCAACCTAACGGAGCCAGGGTTTGACAATCTCCCAGGCTTGCTAGATACTTTTGGCCACAAATGTCCCCACAATCTGGGCGGGTTCTTCCATGACCAGAATGGTTTGAAAGCCAATCCCCTTCCAAGAAGGTCTATGGACAGGGAAGCCGGATTGAATACTATGCCTGAGAAGAATTTTCCAGGCCTCATCCCTAGTAAGGGCACAAATAATCCATTTAACACATAGAACACTCCCTTGTCATTGAGTAGACAACAACCTGAGACCTCCTGAGTCTCTGGGAAGGTAGCAAAATTCCCAAGCCACATGGTGAAACCCTCTATGAGACTCAGAGGAGGTCCAAAGAAAGTATCTAAGCAATTTCTCAAGTTTTCCATAAGCAACTTTGGAAGGAGCCCAACAAAAAGAATAATAAACATGGGTGGCTGCCAGAACTTTGGAACACACTTGAAATTTCCAGGTGCCAAAGAGAGGGGCTTGGTAATCCAATAAGCAAGCTTTTTCTCAACCTTAGAGAGCACGGTTTGCCAAAGCTCAGTTGGGGACGCCTAAAAGGCAAAGGGAATGCCTAGAAACCAAAAAAAAATCTCCTGGCCCAATCCATTTCTATCCATACTATTGCAACCAAGGCAGAGAAGGCAAGATAGATTGTCGGTAACACAAAGTTTTATGCCACTAGATGGAAGAACCAAAAGCAAGACATAAGGTATTAAGACACTCAAGAGCCACCGCAATGGAATCTTCTTCCTCCAAAAGGGTGAGGAATGAGTCATAAAAAAAATGGCCACTAACAAGCTGAGCCTAAGAGTTGGGCAGAGAAATGCCCTTGACCCGCTACTGGGAAACCGCGTTGGCCAAGAGGTAGCCAAAGCCCTCAATTACAAGCACATACAAAGAGGGGGCCAACGAGCACCCTTTCTGAATGGAACGAAAGAGTCCAAAGGCAGAGGATTGACAACCATTGATGGTGATACAGGTTGAGGCATCCACAAAGAGCATTCAAACAAATTGAATGAAGTTGGGCCCAAAACCCAAAGCTTGCAACATAGCAAGAATAAACGGCCATTCAATGCAGTCATAGGCCTTGGAAAAGTCAATTTTAATGAACATGACTTTCTAGTTTGAACATCTAACCCATTCCATGCCTTCCCAAACAATAATATTATCCAAAATAAATCTGGATTTGATAAACCCAGTTTGTTCTGGCCGCACAATCTGAGGTAGAAGATGGCAGATTTTAAGAGCCAAAGCCTTAGCGATAATCTTGTAGAAGACATTAAGAAGTGTGATAGGTCTCTAGTTGCAAATGTCTTCTAGGTCACCGGGCTTAGGTATGAAGTTTATGTTACCTTTATTAATTAAGTTACCTAGAGAATTATAATGAAAAGCTTCTAAGTAAACTTGATGCAGATCGTGCCCAATATAGTCCCACATGGCCTTGTAGAATTCACAAGGGAACCCATCAATTCCCAAGGCTTTGTCATCAGCCATGGAATAAACAACCTCTTTGAGATCATCAACTGATAACAGTTGGTCACAAAAAAAATTATGAGCTGAAGAAAGCTTATTTGGCACAATAGAAAGACAATCCTGAAGGGCTTGTTATCACACAGGTGTGAACTCCTGCGTAGTGAAGACTTTCTCATAATGACGCACAAAGTCTTGGAGAATATCAGGCAGATCAAAAAGCACTTGAATGTCATCTTTGATTTTTTTAATGCCCGGGGATGAGTGCCTGGCACGCAGAGCCAAAAAAACTATTTGGAGGCACGATCACCAAAATTTAGCCAATGTAACTAGGCTTTGATTTGCACACCTCTAGTAGCATAGTTTTCAACAATTTGTTTCTTGTGCCTTAATTCCGCCACCCTGACTTGCAATGATGGAGAAAAAGGGTTGGCCACCAAAGCCTCAGTAGGAGCACGAAGGTCAGCGGTGGTAGCCTCATAAGATCGCCAACGAAAAATAGCCAGCTGGTGCCCATAAATGTGCAAAAATTTAGCTGTGCAGATGATAGCCTCATTCCACTAATTAATTCAGCCTATATGATGAGCTGGTCTACACTCCAAATTCCAGACTTTGTGAATGTGGGCTAGGGTAGGCTTGTGACAAAGTAAAGACGTGTTTAAAAAAAAGAGTTTTAGAGTCTCCCATTCAATGCAAAAAGAAATGGGGAAGTGGTTTGGCAAGGTCACATCCACTAACGGCTTAACCAGGAGAGAGGAGCTGTCAAAAGAGAAAAAAGATTACACCGAGATCATGGCACAATCAAGGTGCTTAAATATTCTATCAGAACCGGCTCTGTAATTACACCAAGTGTGCCAAAGAGAATGAGAATGGCGGTAGCCAATATTGGGATAAAAAATCCCCAATTTATTACGCATGTAAAACCACGCCTCCCTTTCCCCAATTGTCCATCTGAATGAAAAAGTGCCATATTTGTCAGATGCCATCTCCACCATATTGAAATCCCCACATAGTAATAGGTAGCACCTGGTAAAGAATCAACAATCCAACACCAGAGCAAAGAGCATTCCACAACATCATTAGAAGCATAGACATTAATAATCCCAAATGAATGATTATCAATGTTGAGAAGGGTCTAGACGAGCTGATGAGTGGGATCATACTTGTGGCCGACCACACAAGAGTGCCACCGTGGGGCCAAAAGGGTAACAACTCTACCATGCCCAACATCATGAGTAGTACAAAAATTTTACTGGCTGGCCAAATAGAGTGACAAGCCGCAACAAGCAAAAACCAAAAATTTTAACTTCTTGAAGATAAAGCACTTCAATACTAGAGTACTTACACAAGGTATCCCTGACAAAATACTTCCTGGAGAGGTCTGTCAAACCTCGAACATTCCATGAGAGGAACTTCATGAGTGAAACTCCATGTTTTTGAAACCCGATTCCTCTTCATTCAAAGAAGAGAAATGATTCTACAAAAATTCTGGTGGAACTAATCCAATCTGGATGGATGGAGAGGAAAGCCTCCGCTTTTCATGAACATATTCCCCTTCTTCCCTAGGAGGGGAAGGGCTGCGAGACCACCTTTGAGCTCCTGGCAAAGTAGAAGAAACATTTGGCTATGTTAACATGACAATAGTCGACCAAGGCATAGCCTTTGGCCTAGGCTACGGTGGAACATAATCAACTCCAATTGAAGCTTCTTTCCCCTTCAAAGAAGGATTTGAAACATCTTTCACTGGTTTAGAGGTCATGGGAGCCGACCCATAACCAATGGACTTATTCTTTCGGTTCGTAACCGTAGTCAATTTTGCATTAGGTTTGGCAGCAAATGCAGCTGCCAAACGAGACTTTTTAGCATCTCATAGCAGAGAAGGTGTACGAGGCACTGCCAAAGGGTAGTCCTTAATCCTGTGGTCTGCTGATTGATGCCTATAACATGTGTTGGGCAGATTAAAATATGTGATCTTCTGGGTGTGACAAAGAGCTCCAATTTGGATATCAATGGAGTCTTTCAAATCTTTGGAAAGGTCCACTTCCACACAAACCCTCTTCTGGGGTTGGGCCTGAAAGAACCTATCTGGCTCAATGCAAATAGCCCTCCATAGTGAGGAAGCTATATTATTCAAAAAAGGCACACAAGACAAGGGTAAACCAGGAAATTCAATCCAAACCGAGACCCACAACTTGGTGTCATTTGAGACAACAAAATCATGGGTCCATGCCTGAAAAACTAACAAAGAAGACCAAACATACCAGGGCCCATGGGCTAAGATAGCCTGCACATGATTGACCTTCGCAAAGCGAAACAAAAAGAAACCCTTGGTTAAATTTTTGACCATATCAAGGCGAACCCCATGAGGGACCCAAGCCTTGTTAACCCATTCTTTAAGCACACTTTCAGGGGGAGTTCTTCCAACAAAATACCCAACAAAGGTGTATTGCTCAAGCCATTGACAAGCAATATCAAAATCTGGTAAAGGCAAAACCACATCAACTGGTGAATCAGAGCACTTACCTCGTGAAAGACTTTCATAACAAATTTCAGGGGACGTTTGTTCGGAGGAGGAGCCATTGAGCAACGCTGTCAAACCGCTAACACTAGCAAGAACTGCTAGGTTAGAGTCAGTTGAAGGCATATTAAAACAAAAAAATTGCAATAAATGCGGTCGTACACACAAGAAAAGAGGGGCTTCCTGCGCAGTATGACGTAAGAGGGGCCAAGGGTGACCGCATAAAACACAAAAACCTAGCAGAGCTCATACACCCCCGATTATTTTATTTTTTCATGCATCGAATATGTAATTTTATTTAATTCATTTGTATTAGATACTATAATTTAATAAATTATTTAACAAGTGGATAATTAATATTTTATGAATTTTAACAATTATAATTTAATTTACTTTTAGAATGAAATTTAAGTGTTAAAAATATTGTGTTGATTTGATTATTTATTTACTATATGATTAATTATTCATATTTTTAAAAACAATACAATCTAATTGAACCCAAATAATTTAATTTTAGAATGAGATTTATGTTTTGAAAATATTGTGGTGATTTAATTATTTATTTACTACATGATTAATTATTTAGATTTTAATATTTTTTTAGAGTTTAGAATTTAGTATATTTTTAGAAAATGAAATGATTTTGGTGCAAATAAAAATAATATAATAAAAATAAATGTCTCATAATGATAACTCTAGACTTATTTTATATATATTAATATTTAATATATGTATGCTAGTATAATAATTAATACATACTTTTTAAAAAAATATATAATAATATTATTATATAATAAAAAATAATAATAATAATAATAAATAAAATATTTTCTAAATGATCCATGTACTACACTAATATATGGGAAAAAATATCAATTGATCTCATATACTATAAATAAACGAAGTTTTTCCTAATCGACTTTCCACATCTCTTCCGCCTACCCATTGCACACCAAGGTGCGATTTCTAGTTATAAAGATAAAAATACAAACAAGTAGATAATGTGGATACTAAAATGTTGTGTAGTTATAATTGGACCCGTGGGTTCAACCCGTTAATACCTATCTTGTGAACCGGCTTGCAGATCAGGAATTGCGAAAGCGACACTGCAATTAATATTTTTATTATTTGGATTTTAAATGAAAGGCCCCTACAGCAAAATGTTGGATAGTGGATCCTTGCATTAGGAGCCATGGCTGCCACCCATTTTACCTCTGCATCATCACTTACTGGTTCGACTCAAATTCTCAAGAACCCTTCTCTTCCTGCATATGGGTTGTCCTCCTCCTCATTCCTGTCGACCTTTCATTCATCTAATGGAGCTTCTATTCGCTTGGGATTGAACACAAGAAAGAAAATGGGCCTCAGTATAAGAGCGCAAGAAGAGACACAGAGTATAAGAGCACAAGAAGAGACACAGAACAAAGGAATGCCGAGGAAAATGGGAGGCCAGTGGCTGAGCTCTGTTACACGTCATGTGAGGATCTATGCAGCCTACATTGACCCTGTGACTGAAGCCTTTGATCAGACTCAGACAGACAAACTGACCTTGATTTTGGACCCCACCAATGAGTTCGTATGGCCTGAGGATAAATGCCAGAAGGTCTATGATTACTTCTCAGAGCTGGTTGATCACTATGAGGTATGCTAGAACCATGCTTGTTTCCTTATAGAACAGCAAAATACTTGTCTCCTATTTTTTTTTTAGAGGTACCCACCACAGAAAAAGATATTACCACCATAACTAAACACCCGTTTTTTAGGGAGTGGACTGGAAAGACTCCCTCTCAAAGTTAATTTTGTTTTATACATGAGCATCATTGAGTGTTTCAAGAAAAAATAGTATTAGTTTATCAGTGTGTATGTATGCGTTGTAAAGGTAAACTTTATGGTGGGCATCCATGAGGGGATGAGATTTTTTATTGGATTTTCATTCTATAAGTATACAATAAGCTAAGTTACCGGTTCGGTTTTGGGTTCGGGTTCGGGTTTGAGAACCTGGTTCGCCGGTTCAAGAAAAAAAAATTTTGAGGTTGGGTTCGTTTTGGGTTCGGTAATACAAAAACATATAAAAATCAGAAATATATACATATTTGCAGCAGTATTTAAGTTCAGAATACACCACCATATTAATAGTCAAATAACATAGCAAAAATACACCACCACTTTATACTCAAAAGTCAAATGTCATGATATTGAATTATAAATTAAAGTTCAAACTTCAAACATAAAAATGTCAAGTGTTTACAATGTCAATCTAAATCATATGGGTCATCAAAAAAAGCAGCATCATTAGCAACATTAGATGCTACATTTTGTGTAGAACCACAAAGAGCATTAGTGGCACTCGCACAAGCACTGCCACTAGCACT
Source organism: Sequoia sempervirens (assembly GCA_007258455.2). Taxonomy (NCBI): domain Eukaryota; kingdom Viridiplantae; phylum Streptophyta; class Pinopsida; order Cupressales; family Cupressaceae; genus Sequoia; species Sequoia sempervirens. The sequence continues at coordinate 15,409 of VDFB02097881.1, forward strand.
GCCACTAGCACACACTAGCACTGACACTACCACTCTCATGCTCAGTAGTTGCTTCAGGCTGATAGTCATCATCAATATCAAGTGCAGCTAAGTGACTTGTGGAAGCATCCAAGTCAAGCTGCTCTGGCTCAATATCCCACCTCCTTGTGTCTCCTTCTTTGTAGGAACTATGTTTGTGTGTAAGGAGGCGCAAGTTTGAATGCACATACACCAAGTCCTCAGCCTTTTTTGAATGTAGCCTATTGTGTTTTATTGAGTGGATGAAGGAGTATGTGCTCCAATTCCTCTCAGAAGAGGATGAACTAGCAACCTATTAAGACCAAATTAAATTAATAAATAGTTAAGAGTTACAAAATTTAACTAAACAAAATTATTAATTAAAATTAAAATTACAAATATAAATTATAAAACTTACTTGGGATAAAACTTTTATTGCAATAGGTTGGAGGTGCATGTATTCTTGCCCATGGAAGTACCACCAACTATGAGCATCCACCCTGCACTTGTCTCGAAGAGCATCCATATTCTGATCAACACTCCCAGAGCATGCAAAAGCCATAAACTCAGCCCTCACTCGATCACGTTGGTCACGATCAGTGAAGATTCTACGAATTGCTGCCTTGTACCCTTGGGCCACTTCACCATCCCTATATGGAGCAACTCTTGATGAAGCAGAAAGTATCTCAGGGCTATAATATTTGGGACTCAATGCAAAAGCGAGAAGATGCAAGGGAGTGGTCATTTTGTTCCATCTATCAACCATGATTTCCTGTAGCTCTTTGAAGAATTTTTCTTTAGGATCTTCCTCTTTTGCATTGATGATGGATCTCATCTTCTCAATCATTGAGTCGATACCATCATATACTTCGCCCAAACAAGGTCTATCCAAGTCAGTGTAACGGATCATGCTTAGTATGGGCTCGGTGAAACTGACGAGATACTCAACACGATCCCACCAACCATCATCTAGGATCCTTTGCTTGATCCTATTTGCCCTTTCATTGCTAGATTGCCTCCATACAACCCAATTAGGGCTGATTACCATGGCACATAGTGCCTCACGAACCTTTATAAGTCGTCTCAACACAATTGTGTTGGAGGCAAAACGGGTCTCGGCAACCTGTTTGAAAATCAAAATTAAAATTAAAATATAATTTAGATATACAAAATCAAAATTTAAAAATTAAAATTAAAAGAAAATTCAAAAATTTAAAAATATTGAGAATTAACTTACCTTCAACAACTCCAATTTTGAGAATTGTCTAAATATTCCTTGCGTCATATGGTGGTTGGTGACAAACATTTGGATGTCTTCGCCCTCGGCATACACCTGTTTGATCCATTCAATTTTGGATCCAATTTTTTGTAGCATTAGATTGAGGGAGTGGACAGCACAAGGTGTCCAAAAAATGTGTGGATACTTCTCCTCAACCAATAACCCAACAGCCCTACAATTTTTGGCATTGTCGGTTACAACTTGCACAACATTTTGATGGTCCACTTCTTCAATAGCTTGGCAAAGGATGTCAGCAATAAATGGACCATCTTTCACCTGTCCTTCACAATCCACTGCTCTCAAAAACATTGCCCCTTTAGGGGACACAACAATAACATTGATCAATGGGCGATTTCTTGCATCTTTCCATCCATCAGAAACTATGGTCACCCCTGTTTCGATCCACGAATCCCTTATGGGCTTCAAAGAGTCTGCTACATGTTTCACCTCTTTCTCCAATAAGGTGCAACACACCTTCTCAAAACCTGGGCCCTTATACCCCTTTGGAGCCTCATTAATAGATTTCACCATTTTTTGCCAATATGGTGAACGAACAACATTGAATGCCAATCCATTGGCATAGACACATCTTGCTATGTCTTGATCAACAATCTCTCTTGCCTCATTCTGAAATGAAGCTTCCAATGGTCCCTTAGATCTTTTATTTGAAGAGGGCATGGTTTGCTCTTGAGGGATGTCCATAAATGGATGGCTTTCTGTAGGTGGAAAATAAGAAGGTGGTGTAGGGGGTTTCATGGATCGAGATCCTTTCTTCAAAGGATGGCTTGTTTTACCACTGGTTGTTTTTTGGTCTGCCTTTTCTTGCTCAGCAATATATTTCAACACTATATCTTTTGGAATGCCTTCGTTGTTTTCACCTGGACAATTTTTGATGCCTGTTTCAGGGATCCCGCACAAGTGCCCTTTTACTCGACTGTATGAGCTCGAATATTGAACATTGCAATGACTACAAATCCAAACATATCCTCCACCACCTGGAAGTTGCTGAACCATTTCTACATATTTCCAAAGGGGAGAGGCTGGGTTTATTTTGAAACGAGATTGGATTGAGCCTGAGGAGGTACCGGTTGCCATTGTAATACGGAATAGTGAATACCTAAGGCACAACATATTGAAATTTTGGTATTGATTCATTGAATTTGAAACTAAAAGACTTAATTAATTTCAAAAAAATGAAAAAATTGAACATGTGTTATAGACATTTAGAGGAATGAAAAGTAAAACAAAACAATAACTAAAAAACAAAACAAAAGAGTTGAAGTTCACTTGTGAAAAAAAATGTAAAAAAAATAATCAAAAAACTTCAAAAAACCTACCTCTTTTGAAGAAATCTTGCTCTATGATCTTCTTAGCAACGAATAGACACTTGCAAGTGCTTAGGAATAGCACAACAATCAACTTTGAACAATCTACGATCAGCCTTCAAGTCTACTCCAGCTTGTGCAAGCAAAAGAGAAAGTTCAGCAATGGAGGCAAAAAATCCTTTTTCCTCATTCACAAATTGGTAAATGAGTTTCACTTTACCTATTTCATGTTTTTGAGGCAAGTATTAGGGTTAGAAATAATAAAAAAGTCATTAAAAGTCAAAAACTAGTCAAAAAAATATTAAAAAAATGAAAAAAAATAGTGAAAAAATGAGCCTAGGCGCTGAATAGAACCCGGGTTCGAAATTTTCGAACCCTGTCCGGACCCACAGTCATGGGTCCGGACCCTGGCCGAACCCACAGTCCAAAATACGGACCCAGGGCGAATTTCCACGGACCGGACCCAACTCAAACCCAACTCGAACCCAGGGCCTTCAGTAGCGAATCCGGTAACATAGACAATAAGGAGTTCAGGTACCACCTCTTCATCCCTGTGAGCATGAACTGATGCAATGAGTGCAAAGTGGTTCATTGAAGCTCACAAAATTTCAGTTTTAGAAGGAATTATCACTCATGAAAATTGGGCCATTGATGGAATGGCACAAATGTTACATACTCAGGGTCTAGGGAAGCTGATCCCAGAAAATTATATGTAATAACTATACAATAGTTGGAAAATTTTCTATTTGGCTTGAATATTTTGGAGATTTTCCATATCAAGAATCTAGTTTTTGCAAAATAGTAAAAACTTGGCCAATTGGGGAAAAGCAATGCAAATTTTCTGGTGATCAGAATGGTAGAGAATAAAGGTACAAGATGCAAGACTTTTATATTGTCTTCTCAGTTTTTGGCTACTCGTACCTAACACAGTAACTGCATGGATTGAAACAGAACTTGGTATGTTCCGTTGGCAGTTAAATAACTCACCAATTTCCTGTTAACAGTTGATTTGTGGTTTGGTCACTGTTCAATGGGCTTCAGGGCAGTGATAATATACTTAGATGTGGCTTATAAGCTTAAGCTTAAGGGTATTCTAAGTTTGATAGGGAATTCCATTTAAATTATTTATTATTATAATGGCCTAGTTTTAGTCTTGTGGGCCAATGTGCAGCAATAAGATGGGGAGCCTACTGTTCTGGTAGCCTAAAAATCAATCTTTGACGGGCTGGTGCTACCCATGATAATGTAGCAATAGAGTATTATTTGCTATTTGTCAATCTCCAATAGTTCTCTGAAAGACATATATTTGTTTGTGCTGAAATAATCTGCATCAACAATATGTTTCTAATCTTATGTCATTAATAGTTAACTTGATCATCTACTCCTTATGCAGAACTTGAACTACCTCTTGCTTTATACTTTGATTGAAGGAAACTGTATTTTCATTTTCCCTGAAAAGAGTCAAGACATGATTTGTATGCAACAATTGCATGCATCTCTTGGCTAAATTGACTGAGGCACTGCAACTATGAGTTCCAGAGCTAGATATACTTGTCCTAAAACATTGGTGGTGATATTCCACAACTATTGGAACAGGGCCTATTTAAATTGATGAACACAATTTAAAAGATCTAACCGTAACTCTCGAACTAGGTTAAAACAGGATCATATAGAGGTCTTTTTTGGGCTGCTAAAAGCGGAGTTCATCACTGCTTTAAAGGATAATTAAATGCATGGATTAGATTCCAAAATAAGATGCGGAATGGAACATCCAGTTTCTTCTATTACATGCTCAAGTGGCATGAAAAAAAATTAGGTTCAAGATTGTTATGGCTTGTAAGTATCTTGAAGCTTTGTATATGATTTGAATCCTGCATCTGAAGAATTTTATAGATGAAACGAAGCGTTCTTCACAATCAAAACTTATTGGCTCAAAGATCAATCTCAAGCATAGGGATGATGCAGGCAGCTAAATCTACAAAGACATAAATATAACTGAATGGTCGAATGTGTGATAAGGGCTGTATTTGATATTTATAACAATTTATTCATCCCTTGTATTTTGTTACAACTTATGGTAATAGCATTTGTTATTTCGAGAAGAGGCTACTGTTAGGTTCAATTTCACTATGAGGAGAAATTTTAATGATTTAAATTATTGTGCACACTAAAACCTTACCTGACCTTTCTTACAATTGTGTTTGTATTGGGGGGATATGTGAAGGAGATTGAATGATTTAATATTGTCACTGATTGTGCAATGATGACATTTTAGTTGTCTGTCTCATGAGGATGTTGTTTTTGTCTGTATTTTTATTGTAGCAGTTCCAATTTTGGAAACTTGCATTGCAAAATATGGGTGTTGAATGCGAAGGAAAAAGCTTGGCATGGGCTTTTAACGAAGAATGCTTTTTTTCTAGTAAAATTCTTCATTCTCATATGTTAAAAATGAAACTAGTGGAAATTTATAGTACATTGTCATTACCATGGACAAATCTCATGCAAAATTTAATTATGGAACTTTTTAAAAGATCTTCTATGTCTTTAAGGCAGCCTGAGTTACATAACTTTTTAAAAGAAATTTCTCATACATATAATATTTGAATTTCAACTGTAGTTCTGATAATCACTCAACCTGCCTCTCACACACTTGACAATTCAAATTTTTATAAAATCCTGAATCATCTTCGTTTCACACCCCTGCACCATGGGGATGTTTGCAAAAAATAATACTGAATGAAGCCCTTTCAAGGTTAAGTTTTCTAGAAAACTATGCATGAACAATTCATCCCCATATTCACTTACCATTTCCATCTTTCTACGCTGCAAAGTTACTGACAGATACATGATCAATGATCATCCATGCAGAATTTTAAAATTCCTATTATGGAGGGTGGTTAAATGGGGAAATGTAAATATTTGGAAGCAAGTGCTGACTTTATCATGATGATTATGTGTTTGGCAAAGACAGTAATTATGAAGTAGATGAGATTAGTTAGTTTGAGGTCAAGCATTCAATACATGTGACCATATTAATCAATACAGACCAAAAAAATGTCTGCAGGTTCTTCCATGTGGAAGAATGTTTTAAGTATGTTCATTCTTATGAACCTGACATTTACCTTATTTCCAAACTCTTGGAGGATGGTGTGTGATGTGAGATGAGAAAAGAAATATTAGTTGGATCAAGAAAGTGTCTTGCTGTTATTATCAATTATGATGTCATTGATACATCATTATCAAATTTCTTATGTAATCTTGACCATTAACATTTTTGTTCTCTTTCTCTCAGACAACAGAGTAGTGATGGCAACTTGATAACATTTGATATGGTATAGTGTGGTACTGGTAACTGGGTCGACATGAGCCAGGTCAGTCTTAAAAACCCTCATTTGATGTATACAAATACACAATGATGAACTCAATTGGACAAACAATAATAAACCCAAATTGGATAAATCATTCCTCTCTCTCTTGCTAAAAACCCTCATTTAATGTATACGAATACACAATAATGAACCCAACTGGACAAATAACTCCCCACTCTCCCTACTCTTCTCTCTCTGCAAATCATAATTACAAGATTCAGACTTGGCTTGGACTCATTTGGCTGATATTTGACTTGGACTCTGACTTGGAAAATTGAAAAATAAAAAAAACCATGAAATATAGAGATTTTCTAAGGATTTGAAGCTTTTATTATGCACCATGTAGAAAAGATGTTCCTATCTGAGCAGGAATAACCCAAAATCAGATCAATCAATTTAGTGAATTGGCTAACTTAGTTACTACGACTTATTTTTGAAGACTTTCTACTGACAAAGATAAGACACAAGATTTCATTCCCTAAGGCAAAAAATGGATTTCAAAATATGACCATCTAGGGGTTTTAAGTTTAACAAGCAGGATGAAAATAAGATGGTCATATTTTCATATCTGAGCAGGATTTTAAAGCTTTTGTTATGCACGGAAGGAAATAGAACCACAACCAAAAAATTCAACCAAAAATTATGATGCAATTTGCAGGGATTTCTATTTGTATTTGGAAGGAAGGACACACGATTTCCACCCAAAGTTTGACGTTTTACTTGAAGTTGAGGAGGTTGCATTTTTTGTCAAGGAGGTTCTATTTGCAGGAGGTCATGTTTTGCTTAAGGAGGTGCCATTTGCAGGAGGAGTTAGTGTTTTTGCCTAACAACTAGGGCACGTTATAGCCAGTTTGCAATTTATAGTAAAGCATCCATCTGCTGGTTGTGTTTTTTCACTATTGCAATCAGATGGCAAAGTCTTTGTCGAGTCCGAGCCTCTGGGATTTGCCCAGGCCTGCTTGCTTCAGGATTCGCTGATTATGGTGAGTTTGAGTACTGTAACAGAGGTGCAAATACACAATAATGAAACCTGCATCTCTCTATCTCTCTCTCACCAGTTGACTGATTTGACTGCTTTTGACTGAAATTTGCTGGTATTTTGTCCAGAATCCACCGCTGATGACTAAACAACCTGTTTTCTGACTGTTGACCTGCTTAGGTGCAGGTTTTGACTCTAGAAGGTAAGTTGATCCGCTGTAGTACTCAGGTTTGGCTGAAATTTAACTTGATAATATATTGAATTTGACCAAGGGATAAATGCTGTTAGTTGGATTCCTGCATTTTGTTTCATACTGAGGATAAGTGTTCTTTTAATAGCTCTACTGATTTTATTATCATAGATGCATCGAGGTTGACTGCCAGGACTGTTGGTTATTGTATCATAAATGATACTGTAATTTGCAGATTAGGTAAAGTTCCAATCGAAGTGTGTAATTTGTCGTGTGGGGGTGTTTGATTGTTTGATCCCACTAGAGACACCCAAAGTTGGTGGTGGGGTGTTAATTGGTCTCCCAATTGAGACACATAAGTTATCTCGTGTAGATCATAATTTCTTTATCGTAGTATAGATGCCTAATTCATCACGTGGAGAAAATTTTAGGGGTTGGATTCATATTATGCCTTAAGTAATCTTGTGGGGATACTGATGTGGATATAGGAAGCTGTTAAAGGATATTTGTATCTGTGATTTTTCCTGTGGAGATATCTTGATAGGGTGTCCCCTTAAAGATGCTTCAGTGTTAGTATTTGTATATGTGGATTTTTGGTTATTAAATAGTTGTTTTGCACTATACTGTAGATATGATTGGAGTGTTAATCAGTTGTCAAATTGGCGATGATCCTAAGCCACACCCATGTTTTGGTGTGGTTTGTTTACAGTTTGCATGTGTCATTGTCAGAAATTTTGTTCTTGTATTTTGTCATTGTGTTTAGCTATCTAGGCAGGACAATCCGTAATATTAGAAGTCAAACCTTCTTTCAATTAAAAAACAGCTATAATGATTGCATGTAATCATATAGTTTCTGAGATTTTTACTAGCTAGACACTTAAAGATTTTTAGGATCTGAAGATAGAATAAATAATCGGAACATAGTAAGAAAAAATTAGAAAAAAAAAATCAAAATTTGGTTATGGAAGTTAGACACGCCCAGGCTAAAGTGTGCCTAAATTTTTTAATCAAAAAGAAAATTTTGGTTTTCTGTTTATGTTTTTGAATATTTAAAAATCTAGAATGGCCAATCTTGGACGGCATTATACCTTTAGGAAATGTGCAACCTGAATTTCCAATGCGAGTTCATCTCTCAATGTTTGCAAAGAAGGTGCCCTGGGGTGGAACTCGAACATGGTGAGTAAATATTGTTATCAGTAAATTTCTGAACTTAGTTTAAACCATTTAGTTTTATCGATTGCAATTTTTAGAAGTTTAAAAGAATTGCATTTGTTGGTAGAGCAGGTGCTGGAAAATGTCTATTCTATTTTCTTTTAATATTCTAATTTACAACTTAAAAGTTAAGACATCCTCTTATTCTAGCTTACTGGATTTGCAACAATATCGAAGTCTTACCCTACCGAGATTCTTTAGTATGGCGATAAAATTTGTATATATTTTTGTTCTATCATTGCAATTTATGTTTTGCAATTATTGGAATGATTTTACATAATTTTATCGTATGCAAGTCACTATATGCTTAATGATTCGAAAACATACTTGGATGCTGGTGGCTGAAGTAATAACATCGACATTGTTTGCTGTAATGACATTCACTTGTAGTGAATTAATTATTAAACATTATCTTTTTTTTTTCGAAATTTTAAACTTATTTGCATGTTCCTAATTCCTTTTTACATCAGAAAAAAGACTCACGCCAACTAATTGCAATTTCATACAATATGAAATTTTGCTGGAATGACATTCACTTGTAGTGTGTTGATGAATGAACATTCTCATCTTTTGCTTTTTTTTTAAATCAAAATTTTAAACTTACTTGCATGTTCCTAATTCCTTTTTAATCAGAGAAAAGAGTAAAGACTCATGCCAACCAATTGCAATGTCATACAATATGATTGTTTTTTGAAAGCTGTCTTATTGTGATATTGCTATCAGGATTCAACCGTGTAGTTTTATGAGTCAAACTCATTGACCCATGTTTCATGAGTAGTGGTTCACAAGAACCCATCTCTTATGATAGTGAATGGTCCGCTTAGCACTCATTGCATCTAGGTGATGCTCACAGGGGTGAAGCACTGGGCCTTCCCGGGAGGTCACCCATCCCAGTATTACTCCAGCTCAAACGTGCTTAACCACAGTGTTTTCCCCAAGGTTAAGCCCACTTAGCTTGCAACCCCATTTGACACGCTGTGGAAAATACCTCCTACTTATCAGCTGTCCAATTATTTTACCTCAACAGTATCTTTCCATAAGAGATCATATTTCCACAGTCCACGTAAGTGATTGAGAGTGCTTCTGAATGTAACTTTGTGGGCGATTTTTGCATCAAGATTTCGGATCACATTTACGTTCCATCATTAGGATGAGGAAAAACATACAGGGAGTGTGATCCAGAAACACTCTCAATCAATATCTCTTCATTTTTTGCAAATGGTATGTTTTTAGCAAGCTATCAGTATCCTTTCTTTTGATTGAAAATTACAGTATTTTGTGGTCAACTTGGCTATTTTTTTTCATTGAGCCACCATACCTTATATTCTAGGAGATGCACATATGCTAGATGCTGGTCATAGGGAAAAACATTCTCTCAGGAAAGCTGTAAATGATCATTCATTCACAGCTTCCTACAAAATTCTTACAATTTTGAGGATAGCCTGCACTTAATATTATCTATTTCTTTTATTTCTTTTTATTATTGCAGATTTTAATTGATCTAATCCTGGACTAACCTTTATTAAGCAATACAAATATCCTGATTTTCGATATTATCATGTTTATATGGTCTTGCGTAAATCAGATAAAGTGTTTTTTGTGCAATTTGTGCACCTCATGACGGAAAAAATCTAGAAACAAAGTTCACATCCCTTGGACCAATTTGTCCATCAGAACTCTGATACAAGAGGAAATTTTCTAGTCCATTAATACTTCACTGATGGTTTAATATGCTTATTTTTGCAGGGAGCACCATTGACAGAATACTTACTTCGTCTAATAGGTTCAGATGTGGAGCACTATATAAGGAAACTGCTTTTAGATGGAGAGATCAAATATAATTTAAATGCTCGGGTTCTAAACTTTAGCATGGGGAAGCCTCGCATTAACATGGATGTAATGGACGTGTCCATGGCAGAAGATGCAATCTAGCATTGTGGACTGAAGTACTCTTGTTATTTTGCTGGATAATGTGTATAATGTACGGTGCTATATGAAATTGTGATTTCCTCATCTCGAAAGCCACACAAAAGTTTCTTCAGAATAGGAGCTTACTCAGGGTCCTCCCACAGACTAGCTCGCTGTTAACCCCTGTGTAAGTTATACGTATTACCAAAATTGATTTTCCTGAGTAAACAACCCGTCGAATGCCTGGGAGACCAAAGATACTGTTCCGATAAATATATAGTCAAAACTACTTAAAATTGCATCAGGGGTGTAAACAATTCAATGAACTTAGCTGATGTTAATCAGTGGACAACATGGCTGCTGGTTCATCTAAGCGAAACCTATCAATATTGGATGAATTTTTTAAGTGCAGTGCATTCTAACCATAGTTTCAAGATGGAAACTTCACTTGGACTTGTCAGACCCATTTTGTGTTGGCATAAACCGGATAAGTCTCAGCAAATTAAATCAGGAGAACATTAATTACAATCACCCGAAAACTGATCAAAAGAACTATAAAGAGTCCTCATGCTGCACATCACATTTTTCTCTCACGGATTAACACAGATATGTAGATGCTATAAGCAAGCAAGGGAGGGAAGCTTCGCAGCCTTAAAATGGAAGTTAGAAGTCACATTCTTCGCTATTTTCTCATATTTTAGTTGAGCACCCAGTCTCCCCAGTTGTGTTTGCTGAACTTGGCAGGGCTAACTCGCTCGGGACTCACAATTTTTTTTGGAGATTTACAGTGTTAAAGTTGTAGTTAAAAGTATGACAACAAACTTAAGCCTAGGTGATCCATGTGTAACCTTCACTTTTCTGCATAAGCTTGTATCATGCCGCAATCTGCCCTTGTGAGCACAATATTGCACTAAGATGCTTTGTGCATGGATAAGACACTCGGGCAGAATGGCTTTGCACACATCTACACAAGCATTGATTTCAACAATCATGAGCAAAGACAACGCAAGACATTTGTGCACTCTTTAGTCACACTATACAACACACATTTTTCATGTCTAATCACATGAACTTGCATTCTCACCATCACTTTTATAATATATTATACATTCACACAATATTAATGAAGGATGACATATTCTTCACATAGGTTGCATGCTTTGTTATTCCATGCTTGCCTTCACCTATACAGCTTCTACATACCAAACACTAAATATATGTAAATTTATCTCCATTTGGGTTGCTTCATGACCTTGTTGCTAAATGAAAAGTTGTCCTCCAACTGTAGATTGAAGTTAGATCATTGGTATTATAGCATAAGAGGTCAATCTCATGCCACTTGTTGGACACATCTGGCCAAGACTTCAACATTTTAGCACTTGCACTTCCATTGCAACCATCATGAATATGCAAAACCATGTTCTCTAAGGAAAGGAATTTTCACAAATTCTTTGTAGCAAGAAATAAATATTCACATCTAGAGATAAGACTTCTTTGTTATCAAAAGTAGTAGCTGGAAGACGTGATTCACTCATGAAACAATAGGCCATTGATCTTGTCCTCAATGGCTTTACTACAACCAAGGACAAAAACATCTACAACATGCAAGAGCTACATTGAGTTCTCTATGCCATGCAATGATTACTCATGTTCACTTTTGTAACTATGGACAAAAGTTGAGGGAGAAGATTTTGAAATATTTCTCCCTTGATTGTGTGCGCACACAACAATGGCTACAAGGTTTAGACCTTCACTCAAGGGACCAATGTTGTCAAGCCAATCTTCTATTGGTTGCAATCATGTATCCTCTATCATCAATTGTGCAAGGGATTTTGCAACAATCCATATTGTGCTACACGATAGAGCGACTTCATTCTTTGTTCTTAGATTAACATCAAGAGTAACATATGTGCCTGCACAACTAGAATAAAAACATCTTTCATGGGTGTTATGCACAAACTACAATGTCCATAACAAAATGTGTAGGAACAACCCACTATTCCACATATGCATCTTTATAGAAGACAAACCTTTGTAGCTTCACACTTGTAGAAGGCAATGTCTACACAAAATTCAAAAGCTCACAACTTTCATTGAGACTATAGGCACATGGATCATCTACAACCCCACTCTAATGTTTGAGATCTTTGTTTGACTGCATTGGATTTGTACCATACTGAACAACCGCATTAAATTGCTTCTCAATGGCACTACAGAAACTTACACAACACAACTTCAACATTCTATGTTGACGAGCCACTTCTATATTTAGCAACATTCTTGTGGATCATTAGTTTTGATGTTATGTATTGCTTTGCATTCTAGCTCTTGTATACATAGACAAGCCTTTCTTGACACAAATCAACAAGTTCAATGATATGCCCTCATTTTTGTGCTAGAGTTCATGGGCATGCTTCCTTTGGCATTGACAAGCATGCATAGTCAAGTGTACAATTCAAATTCCAACCACATCGACACACTCCAAACCTTCATTGGTTTTGGGGTAGAAGTATGCTTGCTTTAGATCTTCATTGATTCTTGAGATTCATAAAAGCTTTATTTCTTCACATCTACATGCCATCAATAGACATGAACATCACAAAGTTGCACCTATGCACAATTCATTCCACTTTTTGCACTAGTACCTCCAAATTCGTTTTGTGCAATGAGGACACCACTCTACAAAAGAAGGGAAAAGTGATTTAGACATAGTTGTGCAATAGTTCAATGACTAGTGGTTTTGCATATCAACATCACATAAGTTCTTTACTATATGCTAGCCACAATAGAGACCATTGCTTTATAAAGATGCAAATGATCTGTGCACAACTTGCACTCGTGAACATCACTCAAGATAAGATTGTAGTATGCCACAATCTTTCTTTGCAACACAATATTTTGCCAAGATACTTTACTATGAATAAGATACTTTAGTAGAATGGCTTTGCACACATTTGCACAAGCACACTTCTACACAAGGTAGCACAAGACATTTGTATGTGCACTCTTCAACTATGCCTCACAACCTCAAGAGTCTACACTTTAGCTTCGATAATAGCATTATCGACTCCTACAAATCCTTTATGCATTGCACATACCTTGCATAATGGCAATACATGCCTTTACACCAATATGTTTAGTTTGGCTCCATATGTGTTTGACACATGGTCATGCCTACTCCACATGATCATGCTAATCGATTGACACCACATGGATTTGACTTATGGCACAATCTTGGCCACATGGAAGCACAACATATGTGTATGACACTTGTCAAAATATTGTGGAAGGTTTAGCTGACAACCTCTTGTGTAAGTACACCTCATTGTGCATTCTATAAACTAGTTTGTCAACTAGTGAGCCTTTCCTACAACATTTGGCCTAGTTTGGTTGTACTCCAAGCTATTTTAGCAAATCAAATGGATGCATTTTTCTTTCCTAATCATAGGGACCTGCATTCTTGTCATCACTTCAATAATACATTGTGCATTCACATAATATCAATACATGACTAATATTCTTCACACTAGTTGCATGCTTTATGATTCCATGACACACTTCTCTTATAAAGCTTTTGCACAAGAAGCACTAAATGGATGCAAACCTATCTCCATTTGCTTTGCTTCATAACCTTCTTGTTACATGCAAGGTTGTCTTCCAATCAAATTGAAATCAAATCACCAAGCCACTTTTGTGGAAATGCATGAAAGAAGTGTCAACCATGAAACAGTTTCTAGAGACCTAATAATCCATACTAACCATAGAGGATGGAGTCATTTTGAACATTCAAAAGTGTGTCATCCTTGGGTACTATCTTCAATATTGACTTATTGGGCTTGTGCTTTCTTGGGACTAGTCTCATGTTTGACAAGTTTTTGCTAATTTGTTTTCTTTCCTCATCTGCATCCATTTTCATTAGAGAACGTTTAAAAATATTATCACTCTTGAAAAACAATATTGAGAATATCCAAACTTTGCCTTGTAGACAAAGAAATTATGGTTGTTGACCTTTCCTATAAAATAATGTACATCCTCCAAGATTAACTTATTCATAGCGTGATGTGCATGAATCTCCAACCATTGACCAAATTCATCCAATCCCATAAGACTAAAAATATTCAATCCATATTCATTAGACGAGCACCTAACCCCATTATAGGACTCTCTCCCTTGACTATAATACAAGTAGACTCTAATGTATTTCATTCAAATCCAATCATTGGCCTTATCCAAAAATCTAGGTCTCTATCCTTAATCCACATTTGTGTCAATCCATGCATAAACTAATCCACACAAATGCTAACCCATCAAAAGCATGATCTTAGCAAAAGCACTAATCCCTCCCCTCAAAAGTGCAAATTTTAGAAAAATTGTTAATCCTTCCCCTCAAAAGTGTGATCTTAGAAAAAGCGTTAATTCCCTCCCCTCAAAAGTGTCATCATAGTGAGAGCGTTAATCCCTAATCCCAAAAGTGTTATCTCAGTGAAAGCACTAATCCATTACCCCAAAAGTACTAACAAATTAAAAGTGGTAATACCCACCATCAAGAGCAATATTCTTACAATTTCACTAAACCTAGCTAGCAAAAGCACTATGATATTACAACCCTAAAAAAAGTGCTCTACTTGCATCAAAAGTACTAATCTATGATTAATGCCTTTATTTACCCCCTTTCCCCTAGAATTTTATACCATCTAATCTGACTCTATGGCATTAAATTTTGATACATACTAACTCTCCTACATACTTTAGCCGCTAGAGCCTCTGGATCCGCTCCACACAATGTGTATGTCACGGAACGTTCACCATCTTGCCTAAGTCTCCCCTACACTAGAGTTCCAATCCACTAAAGTAAAAGACTGAAAATGACCCTTTATGAGAAAGAGTGAAAATGACCCTTTATGAGCCCCTCTAGGACTATTTATAGGTCCATAAACTCTAATTTAGAGGCCAAGGTTCTAACTTTTGTATCCCTTCTATTTTTTTCTACCATTTCTCCATACCACATCCTTTTTCTCCTATTTTCCTTCTAGTAATCCTTTTTTTCTTCCACTATCTCCTTAACCATTCACTTCTTTTCAAGAGCTCCCAAAAAAAAAGATTGAGTTACCTCTTGCTGGGGCATCATTCCACCACCTTTTCTTCTAATCAATTGGGGTATATTTTATTTTTCTTTGACGCAACATCACTTATTTTAGACATGACGTCGTATCATAGAGGGGAAAATTGTGGACACCCCAAAATTGATTTCCTATTTCATAATTAATTAAATGAATATTTATTTAATTATTATTCTTGATTTTACCTTATTTCTAATTTCTCATAATTAATTAGATAGCTTACTATTTAATTTCCTCATAATTAATAAATTACACTTTCTTATTTCTTCCAAAGGTTGATTAATATAATTAACTCAACCTTATACCCATTCATTAATTCTTTTGATTATGATTAATTAATTAATTAATCATTCTATAATCATCATTGATATTTTCTTTAATTTTTATTCTTTCAAACCCCCAAACTTGTAGTCATGTGACAAGTGTACATATTGTTGGAAATTCAAGGTGAAACTTACACAATAGGACTTAATAATGTGTTTGAAAATATAAAATTATGTATCTAAGATTACCATTAAGTGATTATATGATTAACAATTCCAAACATGAAAGAAAAACAACAATACCACAAGTTGGGAAACACAAGTGACACAAGATATATATGGAGAAACCCTTGACAAAAAAAACTCCACCCAAAGAGATCCAATGTTTGTATTAATCTTCAAATAAGACACACCAATACAACACTCCTCTCTGAATTCTAGCAGCACTTCGTTACTCTGACAACCTACAAAGAAACTCTTCAAACCACCATCTCAATGCTCCAATATATAGAGGTTTGTGGGAGAGAATATCACAAATGGTATTTCGAAACAACAAGAAAAACCACTTAGAAAAACCCACGCCCCCCTTTGTGGACAACCCATAAGCATGGTGAAAATTATTAAATGATTACATGGCCTTCACATGGGCGCCTAACCCATAGCCAATGAAAATTGGTCAATACTGAGTGCTCCATAACTCTTTGATAGGTCTGAAGGCTTCATGCAAGAACATACACCAACATGCAAAATTGGCACCCCACCATGCAAAACATGCAAATAATATGCAAGGAAATGCATTACAAAGTGGTCCCCACCCAAAAGTTGGATGCCTAAAAAGGAATATGCTCTTGGGATGCTTTGTAACCGTCACCGTAGTGGGTCCACCTTTTTTAATGCAATTACAATTTATCATAGGAAAATAAATAATAAATATTTTGCCCCTCGTCCTCTAGAACACTTTCCAAATAATGTGGAGACACACATTTATCAACTTAAGATAGCAATTATAATGTCACCTATCCTAACACATATCACACACAATTCAACATCACCTTCCACATAATCCTTGATCAAATCACCTATTGGTTGCTCACACATGTGTGAGATACCCTCTTAAATGTGGAGCCACCTTAGTCTTAGACATGTCTTTCATGAGCCACCCAAATCTTTCCCTTTTCACCCACATGTCAATCACACTTATTCCTACCTTCCTACACTTGCCACTATATAGCCCACTTGTCACATTTATGAGATACCCTATACCTAGCTCTCTTTCTTATGCCATGTGTCATCTTATCAAGCTCCCACCTTGTGACACTTGTCACAAAGCTAAGTCCCCATCCTCTCCTTCAATATTGATCCTCCTTTTCACCATCCATAAATATATAAATTGAAGGGTTTAATATCTATTTTCATTAGTCCTTTCATGCTAAAATTATGTTGTTAAAATAACTTTCATACTCTCATCTTGCCAAGGTTATGTTGCTATAAGAGAAATTCACATTACAACCATCAAAGGAGAAAATCGAGTGAGAAGGGTGCATTACTTCATCTCAATCAAGGAATAGGAAAGGTAAAAGGTAAAGATTGAATTGTTTTATCTTGATCTTTCATGTCTTTTTAATTTACTACATCTTCACCCACTTTTAGCCTTTACTACCCCAAGGTAAAATTCCATGGGGGCTTATTTTGATTGACAAGTTATCACTTCCATGAGGTGTTTCTTTTGATTCATCCTTCACTCTTTATACTCTATCAAAAGACGAGAATTGGGGTCATCCTCTAGGGTGATGAAATTCATAGGAAACCCCCCTAAAAGAAATAGTCCATGTTCTTTTGATCAACCAAATTGTACAAAGTGTAAGGGGATAACATAACACTTGGGTTCCTTTGGATTAAGAAACAAATTGCCCGAAACCATGTTTTTTATCTCCATGATCACCCAAGGGTGTTAGGAGAGAGAATAAACTTGTAGATGATCATAAATATAACACACAAGATCTTTAACCACTACTATAATTTAGTGCAACTAAACTAGTGATAAAAATAAGGTCTTTAACAAGTGGTGCTACAAGAAAAAATATTAGTACTCTTATTAGTACTTACCATTGGCATAGTACTATTGTAATGACTTTGGCTTTTTTTAGTTAACTAGTTATTAATAATTTAGTTTTCAACCAATCAAAAACAATATTTAAACAAAAATTAAAATAAAATTCAATTTTGTAAAGTCAACTTGTAAAATATTTAACTTTATAAATTATAAAAAATATTGTTTGTGCATATGATTGGTTAAAAAAAAATTGTGTGTTATTGGCGGATAAAGCAAATTAAACTTTTTTTAAGGAATGATTTTTCATTTTTTGCTTTATAAAATCATTTCATTAAATCTTTCTAAAATAAATAAATGTGATTTATTTTGACATCTTTTTAAGAATGATTTTTTTTATGTATGTAATTGTTATTTTTTTATTAAGGAAAATCTACAAAAATCAATTAACTATTTTATAGAGATTTGGATTCATACTATTAAAATAAAATAAAAACAAAAAAAATTGTATTATTATTTCCATTAAACTAATATCTTTATCTATATTTTTAATATTTTATAGTATAATTTGATTATATATGTGCTCCTTCTTTTCATTAATAAGATTTTTTTATATTAATTTATATTAATATATATATAGTTTCTTTAAAAAAATTATAACCTATAATATATAGATATATAAGATAATATATAACCTAATGTAGGTTATATATATATATATATATACTATTTCCATTAAACTAATATCTTTATCTATATTTTTAATATTTTATGGTATAATTTGATTATATATGTGCTCCTTCTTCTTTTCATTAATAAGTTTTTTTATATTAATTTATATATATATATATATATATATATAGTTTCTTCAAAAAAATTATAACCTATAATATATAGATATATAAGATAATATATAACCTAGTGTAGGTTTATATATATATATATATATATATATATATATATATATATATATATATATATATATATATATATATATACTATTTCTATTTATATCTTATATTACATGTAATGATTTGTAGGTAAATAAGTTAACCTATATTATGTAGGTAATATATTAATTTATATTATATAATAGTTTACATTAATTATATTATATATATTAATTTATATTATATATTTATATACAATATACTATAGGTTATTTTATTTTGTAGTTCTCCTTTCATATATATTTATATATATTAATAAACTATCTTAATTGATTACTATGTTAATTATAATATTAATATTATTATATTATTACTATTAAATCACTATATTAATAATTATAACAATATTTTAAAATATATTAATATTACAATATTATCTATTCACTTAGTTTATATAATGTAATTTATAAATAATTAATATTAAATTAGAATATAATATATTTATTATATTAGTAGTATATTTAACTTCAACTATAATATGAAGATTTCACTATCAAATTCAAAATCAACTAGAATCAATCTAAGAATTTGATTGTTTAATTTTTAGCAAATATGTATTCTAAAGAACAAACTCAACTTCAACTTTATTAGTCATAGTTATGTCTAGTACAAATAATTCATAAATTACTTCCTTCTCTCAATGAATAAGTTCATTATATAAATATTAAAATGTATTCAACTTTAATTTTTTTTGAAAAAAATAACACCAAACAATAAACATTTATTCCAATTTATTTTATTTTCAAATATTTAACATCAAACAAGATATTTACATTACATAACCAAAACATATAAAAAAACCAACATTATTAATCAAACAAAACACAAAATACAAAAGTCAAAACTAAAATACAACAATTAAAAAAAATTACATTTAATTTTATTCACATTAATTAAACTTACATTTAATTTTATTCCAACTCTACAAATCTCTAATTAGAATACTACAAAGGCAAGTACTGGCCATGGCACTTGTTTTTTGAAATATTGGACCCATGATAAGGACACCAAATAAGTTTGAGCAAATGTACAACAAATAAAACACATAAGTTAGTGGGTTAGGTAAAATCGTAATTAAATCAAATACCAATATATTTAAAATAGAAAATAACTATTGATATGAGGTGGAGATATGTTACTATAAATTGATAATTCAAAAGATGAAAAATCCAAAAAATTATACCTAAATGAAACTAACAAAATAGAATTCATAGACACCAAAATGTGAATAGGTACACCAAAGTATGAACCCAAAACAAAAAAAATGGCCACAATCAACTAAAAACGATTTAAACTCACTTTTCAACTTCCACACAAAGGTTGAAAGGAAATTTTGGCATCTCCCCCTATAAAACTAAATTATAACAGAAAAATAGATATAAGTCAACAAATATTATAATAAAACATTTTAGAATGAAATTTTTTACACGTGTTTATAGTAGAGTGGAACTACCAAAATAAGGGTTGATAAATCATTTAGTGTTGAAGTTGCTAAAAATCTTAAAAACTATAAAATTGCTAGTTAGACGTGCGAAACAATATTTCAAATTTCATTGGACAACATAACACCCTATAAAAATATTAGTGTTAGATGACCAAAAATCTATTGAAAATGCATTATAAATGGTATCAAATGGAACCATTGAGACATGCATTTATATGTTGAAATGAAGAACACATGCACCAAATTGTAACCTGTAAGCACATAATATCTAAAAATATGTGTCCAAGCATGCATCCACACATCCCATGTCATGCTTCATATGTGCACTCCTAAGAAGAAGACTCAATACAATGACAACCAAGCCAAAACCCTAACTAGCCAACCTCAATCACTAAATGTGAGTTTACTTTTATACACCCGAGATCACATAAATACAACCAAGTGGTAAGGTAAAACCATGAGTTCACAAAACCATTCACCTCACATTTAATTTTTGGTACTAAATTTCCCAACATTAAATATTTTTCCATGTGCAACCCACACATAAAATACCTAATCCAATGTTACATACAACTTTACAAGTTGCCCCAAATATATATTTAATGTGGCTAAACATATCTCCTAAGGATGCACTACAAAAAATATGTATTTTACATAATTAAAGTAAAAAATGGTATGCAAGGTGTACAACACCTATTCCTAACATTATCCCACTTATTGTATACATTGCATAAAGTTCAATCAATGAAATACATCATCATAGCCATACATGAAACCACATGAATCTCCAACATGTTCTTATGCTCCATTAAGACACCTACAACAACATCCATGATGTCCACCATATCAATCAAGAAATCTTATAATTCTCCAACATGCCACCTATGGAAGAAAAGGAACAAGTCAAGGTGAAAATACACCAATCCAAAGAATACAAGCATAAAATCCAAATGATAACAAAGGCTCCAAGATACTGTCATAATAAGAAAATCCACATGAATAGAAATAACAAGCATAACAAATTCTAATCCATCCAATCATCCATACTTCAAAGGTATCTAAACATCAATAGAACTCATGCCAACACCATATCTAACCCATAAATTGCAATCACAATCTCCATGTGTCAAACGTTACAATAAAGAACATACACATCTAAAAACTCCCACTCATGGGTAATGTCAAATCTGAAAATGAGCATGAAATCTCAATTCTACCAATAACATCACATAGAAGGTGTAAATAATATCATGTAGTACCAAGGAACATCCATAAATATATGCAAAGAATGCAAACAATCCTACTGCAATACTTCTCATCATAAGTTTCCATAGCTCTCCCAAGTTCTCTACACTAAACAAAATTGTAGTGTCATAAATTATTTTTTCTCATAATTTTCACACTAGGTTTGGCACCCTCTTTGGTACATGTGCTTGACTATGCTTGTGATGTACTTGTTTTACCACCTTTTTGGGAAACTTAAGTAAATCCTTATTTATTAGGCTTTCGTAGAGAATTTTTTTCCTAGACTTGGGTGCCCAGTGCCCATGTCTTGGCTATTCATGCCCAAATTTTTAAATTTGAATGTTGGCTTCAATATGATTTAGAAAATGAATTTATTTGTCAACCTCAATAAATGGTTAATTTGAAATAAGTTTTAATTCACATATACAACCTATTTTCTCCTTCATTTAAGTCTAAAGCATAATTTAGAGAACAACAAGAGAAACAGTCATAACCAAGACAAGTAGATAATAAGAAGCATAATTCAAGTCAATTATAGTCTACAATCTATTAGAAAACTTATGTTAAATTATTCTAGGATGTTTCTTGTTTATTTTTATTATTATTATATGTGCTAACACTTGCAGGATCTCAAGGATACCTCTTCACCCTCGTGTGAGATCATTATACATGCACCAATCCAATAAGGGTTTTAAATCTAAGTGGTAAAGTATCATTATGTTTTATTATCATTGTCATTTGTTATTTTTTTCTCTAATACCCTAAGAGCGCACACTCTTTATCATTCATCATCATTTTCATTGTGGAGGTGGGAACACCAACATAGGGTTTGACCAAGGAAAGCTCCTATATGACACAACCCTTTTCCCTCTATCCACGTTGTAGGTTTATAGGTTGTTGTTATGTGAATTGGATTTAGCATCTCAGCTCCTTTTGAAGGCTCCTAAATCCTAATTCATCGTTTCATGGTCTCATAATCAACAAATAAGGGCATTTTGATGATCCAAGCTCAATCACACTTCAGAATCTAATTTTCATAGTCATAAACTTTGAAAAGTGCTCAATTCATACAAGTTTTGAAACCCTAGATTCTAACACTTTTGGATAGGGGCTCCTAGCACTAGTGTCCCACCAGTTCTTCTCCAGGTTCTGGCACCAAGTTCCTCTTTATATATCTTGTTTAGATATACTTTTTTTCTTTTGACATTTTATTTTATAACTTCTGCATGTTGTCATATTTAGTTAATTTGATCACAATTCACCTAGTTCATTACATCTTATCATCAATATTCACACCTCACACACAAAAAAAGGACCAAAACCCTAACTAGCATGTTTGGCTCTCCCTTTAGGACAACAACCAAATAGCATCTCTTGGTTAATTTTGGCTCTCAAATGTTTAAGGTGAAAAATATTGATCTAGTTTAAGTCATTTAGGCTAGATCTCACATTTTCACATCTAACAAAAATAAAGAGATAAAGGAACCTCCATGTTGTCATCAAAGAACAATGAAAGGCATATGACCATAAAAATAGTGATCACCATGGCTCCACAAAAATCTCAAATCCAATGTCGTGTGAGTATATACAAGAAGAAGAATAAGACCAACAAGAGAACCTACAAATCAAAGCATGTAGCATGTCCTACGCACACATATAAATGCTAAGTTGTGATAGGTATGATTTCCTTCACAACCCCAAATGAAAAGCATCAAAAAAACCCAACCATTCAACTCCAATATCAAAAAACATATGTATCTCATATAACCAACATGGATGTAAGCCTCACAAAACAAGAAAGATCAAACTTAAATTCATTCCCATATTAGGAAATCATCCCAATAGCATCTCTTAAATCGTCATTGATGAATGACATCATATATGAAATCATATACACAAGGAGATAAGCATTTATAACATCCATCAAATGAACCCTCCACAACTATCAAGCATAGCTCAAGATCCATATCCATGAGAAAACAAATCATAAAACATAATGCATCTAAAAACAAGAATATGAAAAATACCTTTCTGATGCTTATCTTCTAAGCATACCAAGAGTGGAAATGAGAATGCTCTTCCAAGATAACCAATTCATCATAACTCTCTCCAAGAACAATCTCATCTATAGGTCCATGATGAACTCATGTCCATATCCAAGTGAAGGATCCTCAAACTTTCTTGTTGAAACCTCTAAATAGTAACCATCTCAAAAAATGTCTTTAGTCACAAAAGAATTATAGCCTCACTCAAATCTCCAAGTATCCATGAGCACCTGAAACTGGTCAATCCATGTTAAGCTCCAATATAATATAGCACCGTCATGAAGCTCTCAATCAAATAATAAAATTACTCAATACTAGGAGAACCAAAATTCCAATGTCAAAGCTCCAATCATGAAACTAGGAATATATCATGACATCATGATCTCACATCTCCTTGAAAGAAGACCATATTCTCCAAATAAACATATCATGCTCTCAAGAGCACATGTATCAAGTCAAAACTCTAATATGCACAATCAAGAGTAAACTAAGATATAATACCAAACCATGTTATCAAACAATGATCACCTTTCAAATTCAACAAGTCATAAAATAACACCTCAACAAAAGACTCGGGAGTCCTCCATGACTAACCAAGATGTTAACATCTCCAATCACATTAAGATAACCATCTCCTACTGTTGTGCCTTGCACACATGCCCTGTCATAACAAGAGCCACCTTTTCCTATTTCTCTTTTTAGGTCTTTTGCTTTTTCTCCTTAAGAGAAAGGGTCCTCGTAATTTTTCTTTTCAAACCATCTCCCCAATATTTACTAAATCCTTATTAAACAAGGGAGATTTGAAGTATTTTGCAGTAGAGGACCAAGTCAAAGTCATTTGAAAATGCTTAAGGAGGTTTTAAGTCAAGGTTTTTTGCATTTCTCAAAGATTTTAGGCTTTGGGGAATTCTCTATTTTAAGAAATATCCAAAATTTCAAATTCAATCGAAATCCCCAAAATTTCAAAATTGATTGAAATCTCCAAAATCCCAAAGTTGCTCGAGATCTCCGAAAAATCCTTCATGTGGTCAAATCCTTGAAAATCATGTTATTTTTAAGGTGGGTGATCTACAGGTTGTTTGTTAGTTAATTTATGGCATTGTACTATGTAGATGTAAAGGTTTTTCTCATTATTTACTTGCTCTAGTTTCATTTGCAAGATTGAGTAGAGTGTGAAGTGGAGTTGACCAAGCTCAAGTGATCAATTAGGGAGCATTTGCAAAGTTGTGGGCGCGTATTGAGATTGATTGAGGGTGATCTCTCTTGTCAAAATCAGCTCAAAGGTCAATTATGGTTGTTTCTACACATGCATCTGAGTGTTTAATTTCAAAATCTTAGCGAAGTGATGCATAATTAACGTAGGGTTTTGAGGTAGTGAGCCATTTAAAGTTCAAATTTAAAAATGATGAATCAATTTGCTCACTATCATGTAGATAAGAATGTTTTTGGCTCATTCCTAAGGAGTTTTCCTTTCAAATGATTTAAGCAGTTAACCTGTCATTAAAACCCTCAATAAATTTGTTTGTTAAGGGTTCATCAATGTGATAAATTGTCATTCTTCATCAGTTTGTTAAGGGTTTTGAAAATTTCATAAAGATGAGGAAAAATGGTTCAAGTTTTGGGATAAGATCTATATGCATGTAAAATGGATATAATAAAAATATGCATAAAAAGTAGCTTAAATCAAACCAAATACACATGTAAACCTCAAAAGATTGAATGTATTATGTTGAGTTGTTGAAGATTTGGATGTGGTTTCTCATGAATCAATAGAAATTCCAAAAGTATGACATTAGCATAAAAGATGTTGATGCAAATGGGATAGGATGCCTCTCATTTATAGAAATGAGATGGAAGCAATGGAGGGTTTGGATGCATTCATAATGAATGGCTAGGATTGAATGAGAAGATAGGGTTTGGGTTGAAGTTGTAGTCATGTGACAAGTGTCACATGAGGGATAAGGGATGGGTTTAGGGAAGCATCCTTATATGGATGGCTAGGATTAAGAGGTGGGACATTAAATGAAGGGCTAAGATGAAAAGTTAGTTTGACTTTTGGGATAAAGGCTAGACATGTGAAGGGGACACTTGTCATTTGGTGACAAGTTTAGATTGTGATCTATGTGAATGGAGTCAATGGATTAGATTAAATGGATAAGGATAGGGGATAAAGTGGAATTAAATAATGGAAGAAAAGGGTAATGGACATTAATTAGCCTAAATTAATTAATTTAGCTGGAGGATTTGGTGATAAGACTAGACTTAATTAAATAAATATAAAATTTATTTAATTAAAGGTGGGGAATAAGGATAATGGATAAATTAATTAAATAAATAATAAATAATTATTTAATTAAATATTAGGATAAGAGAAAAGGTTGAATTAATTAATCAATTGGCTAGGATAAAGTGGGATAAAAGTGATGGGTAGATCAATTAATTAAACAAATATTATTTAACTAATTAATGCAATAGCATAGGATAAAATGAGGTGGATTGGGTTAGGACATATTTAGGGTTTTCAAAAGATTTAAATTTGAGAGAAATAACGACCACAACCCTAGTTCCTTGTCAAATAAACCCTTTGGAATCCAAAATTTTTAATGTTTCAGAGAAATTCATCTCCAGTGGATAGAACTCAAAGCCTGGTAAAATCCTCGAGGCACTTAAAATCCTGAAGCATTCATCAAAACAGTTAAGGTGGGCAAAACTTGGGAAATTTATTGTTTTCAAGGAAATTGAACTTTCACAAAAAACTTCAAAACTCATGAAAAACCATGATCCATGAAAATATCCAAACCATTCAAAGTCATAAGTTTTTGCTAAGCAAACAAAAAGGTTCATTTTCAGAGATTTATCGGTCTCCAAAAATCCTTGAGGCTTCAAAATTTTCAAAATTTGGTTAAGGGGTGGTTGAAATACTTGTTTTCATGAAAGACCCTTACCTCAGGAAAATTCGCTCCTCATGAAGAGAATCTGAAATTTTCCAAATTCCATAATTCATCAAAAAGTCTGAAGCCGATCAAGACTGAGAGTTGTTTTGGAGATAAGTTTTCAGAGATTTCTTAATCTTCAAAAATTAGCGAAAGAGCATTTAAGTTGTCTATTTGGAGATTTCCTAATCTGTCGAAAACCCAGAAGCACACTTAAACATACTGATTTTGGAGATTTCCTCGTCTCTAGAAATCCTCGAAAGTTGAGTTAAATACCTTTCAATACATAAAAGCCATTGTTCAGAGATTTCCTATCCTCACGAAATCCCTGAAAATCAATTTTTCAAACCAAAAGATGAAAGGAAGTCAGCAAACCCAAAGTTTCAAAGAAATCCAAAACATCTTCAAAACTCTAAAATTCCCAAAGTGCTTCAAATCTCCAAAATCCATGATAGTCTAATATCTCCTAAATACATTTAAGGCTTTATTTTGATGTTTTTAAGAATGGGATTTATTGCATATGGGTTAGTGGTGATAATATTTGATGAATTTGGAAGAATGTGATTCTCTCCTTAGAATTTATGATGAATTTGATATGTTTAAGTTTCTAAGGGAAATTTTTTCATTCTTTCCACACTTTCTCTTCAAGTAATTTAGATTATATTTGACTAATAGATGTAGGCTAAGAAAGGTGAAAAGTCAGAAGATATCTCAAGGATATCAAGGATGAAGTTTGACTTTGAGGGTGTGCTTCCCGAGATAAATATTGTCTCACATTGGATCAACATAGGAGACGCTAATTTAGGTCACATTAACCTCAAAGAATTTAGAAAGAGGATGTATGGTCCAAATCCTTCAAATTTGACTAGGAAGATGGTAAAGAATGGGATTGGACAGGCAACTAGCTTCCCTCCTTCAGTCCAATGTCCTGATTTGATTGTAGAGTGTGTAAAGCATTACAAATGGGATTAGAGAAGGAGCATTGGCTCAAATAGAAGGATATTTTCCAATTTCATAGAGGAAGCTTTGGCTAAGGCTTTTGACATTCCCACTCACTTCAAAATGACCTTGGTTACACTAGAGGAGGCTAAGGGAATTTATACTGAAGGGCTTGAGAAGTGTCTAGAGATAATCAATTCTCAATGGTTGAAGAAGTGTAGGCCACACTTCTCCAAAGTGCCTAAGACTCTCTATAGGAGTGATTTCAAGGATGGGTATGGAGACATGGTCGCTTTGCTAAGAAAAATAATGGCCCTTGAGAAGGCAACACAATTTGAAGATTGGATTTTATATCTTATTGAAGAAGTATCCAATGGCAAGAACATCCACTTGGCCAAAATATTGAATGACAACATAAATGCCCAGCTTAAGAATGTGGAGAAGAGTAGGTATTTTACCATGACCTCTTATGTGGCCTATATGTTGGAAATAAATTTTAGATATAGAGGATTAACTTGTCTTGGAGAAGTAGGCATTGGTCCAGGGAAGTACAAGGTTTATGACTGCTATCCACTGTTACACCTTTCAAGTACCACCCATTACAAGAGGGTGAATGATGCTTTCCTAATGTATATTGTGAATTTTTCAAGGAGCACAAAATTTCAGGTTGTCATAAGAGGCCAAGGATCATGGTACATTTAATTTACTAAATTCTCATATATCAGAATACAAGGTTTCCCTAACAAATTGTATATATTACCAACATACCCTACAGATAAGATGGTAATTTTGGAAGTAACCAGGCAGTTATTTGCTTTTAATAATATTTTGAAGGTTATGCACAAAATAGGTGTGGGACATGAATTTTTGGCCATGCTTGGTAGTTCAGAGTCTTGTCCAACAATTATGGAGGTTGAGAACTCAGAAGTGGAATTGCAATTCTTTCATCTGAAGACTCACACTACCAAAAGGAACTTTGATCCATATGATGTGGCTAAGAAAGCAGAAAACAGGTCATCTAGACACAAGCCTCACATTGAGAATTATTAGGCAAACTACCATAATGAGTTAGAAGTTAGAAAAGTAAGATATTTAAGGATGATAGTGGAGATGGTGAGACTCTACATACCATTATGTGTACCACACCAAGTGGATGATGATGGTGACTGCATCTAGTACCATGATTATGATCTAGTAAAGGATAGACCCATCCCACCTCTAGATTGGGTAGAGGAAGAGGTTGCATAATTAGATGAACTAATGGAACTTGTCCTGAAGTATACCAAGTTATGGGTAGATTACAAGACCTCCAACTTGACTGAAGATGGAGTGCAGCTAAATTATGATTTGATGGGTGACTTGGAGTCACATTATTTTGAAGGTGAGGAAGAAGAAGTGAAAAAATAAGTTGAAATCCATAATGTTGATGAGGAGGATACTGAAGAGGAGCCTATAGAGGTGAAGAAGGCTAAGGGGAAGAAGAAGAAGAAGAAGGACACCCCGGAGATGAAGCCCATAGAGAAAAGGAGAAGAATCACCAAAACTACAATAGAAGAACCTCCTCCAAAGAGGAAAGAAAAGGGGGAAGGTGAGAAAGGTGCTTCTTCTTTAATGTATATATCCTTCCATTCCTCCTTCCTCTACAACAAAGCAACCCTTTCCATCCACTATTGATCAGCAAGGAGACATTTGTGCTAGTTGAGGATGCACCAATGACATCATTAGCTCCTACTGCTCCCACTACTTCATAAGGTGAGGATGTGCCAAGGGAGGAGGTAATTCTAGTATAAATTTTAGGAGAAAGGCCATAAGTAGTCTACCAAAGGAAATATTCTCATTGGGGTGGTATCCCATTCCCCAAGTTAGATAACATTGATAGAATCATAAGGGAAATGAAGGAGAAAGAGAATAAAGGATCTTTTATCCTTGGAGAAATGATTTCTCCACTCCTTGAGGAGCAAAACATTCAAGAATAAATGTAGCAAGAGGTTCCCCATGTAGAACAACAAATGGAAGAACAATATATAGTGTCACAATTGGTGGAATTCAATGTCTAACAACAAAAAGAAGAGCCTAAGGAGATCCCTATTGAACATACACATGATGAAGAGAAAAAGGATGATCATGAGAGGGATGAAATTGGACAACAACAACAACAAGATCAACAAGAGGTCCATCAAGAAGAACAAAACAAGGGGCGGGAGGACCAGGTTTGACAACGAAATCAAGAGCAAGAAGTAGATCCAAACATTGAGCAACCTACTACACCTGATTGGTTAAAGGAAAAATTGCAAGAAAATCCTATTATAGAGATTTTTTCTCCCAATCTTGAATAATTATTATCTAGGATCAATAAGCCTAGGGAAAAGAAAAGGGGAAAAGTACATATTCTAAAATTGTGAGAGATGATTCCAATAATAGGGTTGTGCACACTACCACCCCTGAAGTTGACAAAGAAAAAGGGGATATTAGTCCTAAAGAGTATAATGTTTCTTCAATTAATTTGGGGGATACAACAAAGAAGTATGAGGTTCATGAGCTTAGAGAGTCTGTTAAAACAACTGTACAAAGATTGGAGAAGGAAGTTAAAGAAAAGGAGCAGTTATAGGTACAAGTTGAAGAATTACAATTATATCAAACATTTGGTTAGCCCTATGCAACAAGATGAGGGAACATCAACTCTTCTAAAGGTGTTGTCCAAAGAATCCATTGATGAGTTGGAAAAAATGAAGACTGTTGCTAGAGTGACTAATGGTTTTTTTGACAAAGGCATCCCCATCTTGGATGAATCGATGCAACTCTATGCCTGTACTCAGAATTGTTCCCAAAAAGTGCAGAAGATAAATTCTGATTATAGGAGTTCAAATGACAAAACATTGCTCAAACTGAGTATGTTAATGGATGTTCCACTACAAATTCTAATCAAGGAGAAAGTTGTAACATAAGATAAGGCCAATGAACCAAAATCTTGGCTTCACTCCTTTAAATTTAGAAAGGAAATCATGGACAAGGCCTGAACTAATTGTGCAAGAATAGAAAAGGATTTGAATGAAATTTATGGTGGATGTATTGTATTTTTGGAAGCATTAACATGAAAAATAGTCTCAAAGGAAAATGTGGATATTGATATTTTGAAGACAGTAGAATTTTTTTTTCTCACTCAATAGATTCCACCCTTATAGAAGATCATTTGGAAGATGCATCTAAGTTTTTTAGCATAATGCATAGGTTTCAAGAATCTCAAAATGATTGGACAAGGATGATAAAAGGGTTTGATGCTGAGTTGGTTGTCATGTCACTTAGGGCAAGAATAATTACCATGCCTCCCAATGAGGAACTTAATGGGGTCCTCTCAAGATTTTTGAAATATGCAAGGAGGGATAATGAAGCTGGACGAGCTACACTAGGGGAAGATATTTCTTGAAGTCTATGAAAATATTCTTTAATGTGAAAGAAACCCCACACCCAACTATCTTGCCTAGGGCTTTGTGATGAAAGCTTTATTTTTAATTTTGTATTTAATGAAAATTGGGTCACCCAAGTACAAACCTCCCTACCTAAACTGCCCTATTTTGAATGGGTCTAAACCATTGATTGGAAAAGAATCTTAGCCTTTTATTTTTATTTGAAAAATATATAAAAGGGCATGCCTTCACATTGTAAAAGGGAGAGAACTTGTAATTGTTGCAAAGATACTGCCAAAATTAATACAAAAATTTAGCTTTTGAATGTTAGCATGGTTGCATGTGTCTGCTCTAGATTCATCTTTTAAAATTAGTTTAGTTATCTGAGGATTCATTGGAGCTGATATTGATGGAATTCCATGTTCATATCATTTGACTCTTGTTGATTGTAAGTTTCAGTGTATGGTGAGTCTGAGTGATTTTTATGTTTTATTTCAATTATAAGTTGTTGAGTAAATTGCATTGATCTGATGGGTTTAATGAGTAATTTGTAATCTAAAAATCTTAAGAATACCATTGAAAATCTTAAGTTGTGTTAAGCTAGCAAAACAAAATTAGATTTTGTAGACATGTAAAAATGACCTAACACTTATCGCACATCCTAAATGAAATTTTCTCATCATCGGTATCATTATCACCTAATATCAGTGTATTTCCCATCAACTACAAAAAAAACCCTAATTTCCTCTATTAATTGAATAATATTACTGTGTACCTTGGAATTTTACCTTACTCTAATGTGCAAAATAACTAAAAATGCGAATGATAAAAGACTAAGGACACTTCAAGATTAGCCTAAAGAGTGATAAAACAAGAAAGAAAATAGATGAAATGAGATGCAAATGATTATACCTTCCTTGCTGTTGAAGACTCCTTGGTTGGCCCTTGATTTTGATGGATTTGTGTGCTCCTTGGATGGCTTGTGATGTAGCCAGATGCAAGATTGAATGTGCAAAATGATCAAAGTGGATGGCTAAATGATAACAAGTGCTTGAGAATGCAAATTGATAGCATAAGGTTGCTCAAAATGAAAGTGTTTTTAAAATGCCCTTGAGGAGGGGGTATTTATAGGAAAATTTGAATTCTCTAGAGAATTCAACGGTTGAGATTCATCCAACAAGGTCAAGATGAAGGGCTATGGTGGGTTGAAAACTCACAAGCCCTCACATCTTGACATGTGGATGGTGAAGTGGCTAAGAGGAGATGAGGTGTAAGTGAGGTGGAAGAGAAGTACATGATGTGGAGGAAGTACAAGTACCTTGCAAGTACATTGGGAGATGGAAGAATCTTGGGTGAATAAAAGTGAATTTTAAATTCACAATGATTGGAAAGAATCTAGTGGATAAGACAATGTTCCCAAAAGGTGGGGTTTGTCACATGTGACTTGATGTGACAAGTAAATATTCTAGAAGATGCATGGGAAAAGGGATTCTTGTAGGAATAAAAAATGAATTAAAAATTCCTTGGGGGATGGAGAGTTGAACAAGTCTGATTAAGATTAGTTAATGATGATTAAAAGAATAAATGAGGATTAGAAGCCAACTTGCAAAAGTTGGAGGATGTAAACACATCCTAATCAAAGTTAGCATGTGCACATCCCCTAATGAAAGAAGATTAGGAGATGGATTAGGATTAGATGAAATGACATGTGAGGAATTAAATAAATGTATTATTTATTTAATTTATTTGATGAAAGGAGGATTAAAAGAGTAAAGTATTTAATTATTAATTAAATACCTTGGGGATTTGGCAGAATTAAGGGTATTAATTAAATAATAGTAATATTACTTAATTAACTTGGATAAGAGGATGTTTAGATGAAAAGTGATAAATTTGGATAAATTAAGTGTCCAAACTTGGATTTCTACATTTTTCCCCTCTTTGAGATGGTGCTATGAAGTAGCATCATTTCAAAGAATATTAAAATATAGAACTTAGAAGAAGATGGTTAGATTGGGAAAGATGCCCCAGTCATCAAAGGATTGATTGGGAAAAAGGATGATGGGGATGAAGATGAGGATGAGGGATTAAGGATGCCCCCTCGAGAGGACATGCGGGTTGAAGAGAACACAAGTGGGCTCTCGAAATAGATGAGATGAGGGAGATGATGCGAAGTGATGGACAAGAGAGAAGGAGAAGTGATAGGAGATGGATGAAGCACAAATGGATTTTAGGACAAAAGGTGATGTTGCCCCAGTCAAGGTACAAGCCAAAATGGGTTGATGATGGATGGAGTGTTGTCAATGAGGGAATTAAGGATCCTGAAACAACACGAGGATAGGGAAGGATACATCCCACTGAGTGGTATTGATGAGGGAAGGATACATCCCAAAACACCACTAAAGGATAGGGAAGAATACCTCCCGATGATGATGATGAAAGTGTTGTTGATGAGGGAAGGATACATCCCAAAACAACACCAAAGGGATAGGGAATGATACTAATGGATGATGATGATGAAAGTGTTGTTGATGAGGGAAGGATACATCCCAAAACAACGCCAAAGGGATAGGGAAGGATACTAATGGATGATGATGATGAACGGTCAAGGCTGGTAATGAGACTGGGGACAAGACCAAGGATTTGATTAGGTGATTTGTGCGAGATTGAACAGATGAGAAGATTGATATGTGAGTTGGAGAGAAGGATCTTAAGATTTGGTTCGATATCCAAAGATTTGGACTGCAGATAGACTAAAGCTCAGATTAGGGTTTTGGTTAAGCTTAGATTGGGATTAAATTAAAGCTCAGATAGGATTGGATTGAAGAATAGAATGATTGAAGGATATGAGTGGATTGATTTTACACTAAGTTCCAGGGTTTAAAGGACGTAAAGTGTTGACAATTAGATTTTTCCCAATTTGGTAATTTTCAAAAATTGTCAAATTTTGCCGTTTTAGGAAACCTCATGGATATACTTTTGGGAGTCCAAATTTTTTCGAGGAAGTACCCAATATTGAGATAGGATGAATTGCCAACTAACATCCCAAATTTGAGATATGCATTTCGAGTTATGAGTTAAAACAATTTGTCAAAATGTTGGAAAAAAACACTAAATTGGGATTTTGAGGGCCTAGATGAAAGTTTGAGGCCCCAAAAATGTGGCAAAACGGGTTCCATGAGACTTCTTAGAAGTCCATTGGGAATCCACTTATTATTTCATAACGCAACCACCCATCAAATTTCAACTCAAACGGACACCCGAGTCAAAAGTTATGGCCTCTAGAAGTTTCAGTGTAAAAATCAAAACCCTCGAAAATATGTTTTTTGATAAATTTTTAAAAATTTCAACACATGGGTTTTGATGGCAGGGGGAAATTAGAAAATGGGTCGGGATTAGTTTTTAGAAAGAAAGGTCAAAATGTTGAAGAAAAACGGGGGGAAGAAGAACTGGGGCGGGGCGTAGCCGCCCCGATGGCGGGCAGAGCCGCCCGGGGCAGAACCGCCTGGCTGAGCCTGACCGGCGGGCGCGTGAGCCACGGGTCATGGCAGAGCCGCCCGGACGGAGGGCGAAGCCGCCCCGGCAGGGGGATGAAAAAAAGAAGAAGAGGGGAAAAGAAGGATGAAGGGAATAGATATAAAAGATGGAGGGATGGGGAGATTGTGAAGAAGGATGAAGGGATGGGGGATACATGCAAGATGATGAAATGGAAAATGAAATGCAATTCTAAATGCAATTTGCCATCTTCGAAGCACTGATTTTTGCTATAGCATAAGACATGATACACCAAGGTATGAAGGACCAAGGCAAATTAGTGTCTAATGCATAAAAAAAACACAACAAACAAGAAGGCTATCCTAACACCCCAAAGTGACAAAGACTTTGGTCGGGCCAGGTATTGGGATAACCGCAAGCACAAAAGGATGCCCCAACGTAACACAAGATCACAGGGATCTTGGTGGGTACTACATGAGACAACCTAGCAGACAACAT
Organism: Sequoia sempervirens; assembly: GCA_007258455.2. Lineage (NCBI taxonomy): Eukaryota > Viridiplantae > Streptophyta > Pinopsida > Cupressales > Cupressaceae > Sequoia > Sequoia sempervirens. The sequence continues at coordinate 50,053 of VDFB02097881.1, forward strand.
CAATAAAAGATCAAGATATGCTCCTATGATGACCAGCCACAACATACCATGGTATGATGGACCAAGGTGACCATGACGAGGTGTGATAGGGAGCTCAAATGATAAACAAAAACCAAAAGCATCAAAAGATCGCAATCAAATTCGAAATGTCCTTTGCCATAGGATCAAGAGGATGGATGGGGTTGATGAGGTCTATTAGGAAGGATGCATCTTGTTGAGACTGATGATGATAGATACTAAACTAAAAGATCGTTATGATGCAGGATGTTCAAAATCGATTGGATATCTTGATACTAACGGATCTCGTTTGTTAAGAACCAGCTAGATGAGGGCATAGCTTGATAACACGACACAAGAGACATGACACAAGATAGAAGACTGAAACAACCTAGCGACCTAGGGGCTCGGGGGCCGATCAAAGATTAGCCTTGCCTACATGAAAGCGCAGAGCCCTCGTAGTTCAATAGAAGACTGATGACATACCATGGATAAAAGTAGAAATGGGATAATGAAGACCGATGATGGATGAAAAAGATTGGACAAACAAAAGCAGAAAGGCCGATGATAGGTGATAAAGGATTGGATAGAGAGAACAAAAAGATAGATGATAGATGATAGAGGAGTAGACAAACAAAGCCTCGGGGGCGGATCAAATGATCGACCTTGCCTATGTGAAAGCGCAGGGGCGACGCAATTCGACCAATGACCAATGACAAATGATGGATAAATGATGATGAGATGATAGAATAAGTGGATAAAAAAGATGGGACTAATAGGACAAGGAATGATAGACCTGTTGGACAAGATAGGATGACGACAATTACAAAGCTCAGGTATGGGATAGTTATCCAAATCATTAAAATGACTTGGGAGGATGATATGATAGATGAGTGATGAAAAGTGATAGGGGTTGGAAAGATGTGCAAGAGAAGTAGGAGTGATGATGATTATATAGATGGAATTGGATTGCATGGGGAGAAGCCTATAACTAGAGACCAATGACAAGGGATGATGAGATGGGATGAAGGTAGAGAGAAATGAATAGGGAGATAGGGATGGGGGATGAAAGGGATGGGGGTTAGAGGTAGGGATGGATAGGAAGATAAGGATGGGGAGATGGAAAGGATGTGATGGGGGATGGATATGAATACAGGGATGGGGATAGAAGAGATTCGATGGATTAATGGGATTGGTTAGGTAGATGGATAGATGTTAGGATAGATGGAGAAGGATAAGGAGGTTAAAAGGATTGTTTGGAAGGATAAGAAGATTGGGATGGGGAGACGTAAGGGATTGGTAGGAAGACAAAGATGGGGATATCAAAGGGATTGTTTGGATGGAGGAATAGGAGGATAAGGATGGGGATATGAAAGGGATTGTTTGGATGGATGGATAGGAAGATAAGGATGGGAAGACGAAACTTTAGATAGGATTGATGAATGATAAACAAGGACTTGAAGGTAGTGGATAAATGGAGTGGAAGGTGGAAGGAAGGAAGACTAGTGGATGGAAGAGATAAAGGAATGGAGGAGGGAGGGATGGTGGCTGGAGGGAAAGGAATGGATGGAATGGATGGTGGAAGGAGTGGAAGAAATGGATGGAATAGGTATGGTAACATGATGGGTGGACAAAGAATGTGACAATGTAGGGATGAATGGAAAGTATGCCAACAGGTGTCCAAAGCATGTATATATGTTTACTCCTAGCTATATCAAGATCACAAGGAGGATGGAGGGATCGGGGTGAAGGATGTGTAAGACAGGTGGGATGAAGGAGGTGGGTGAAAGGGATGCAGGTGATTCCAATTGCAGAAGTAAACTGGATAGGGGATTTACGCATGATGCCTGTTTACCAGGTTTTCATCATGGTACTTATCCAAGGTGCTTGTTTGCCAAGTTTTCACCATTGGACGAATGATTTCTCTTTACTATTTTATTTTATTGACCATTTTTTTCTTTTTTCAATTTCTTTGGATTTTTGGATAAAATGTGGGTGGAGATGGATAAGTATAGGGAGGTGGATAAGTGGATGCAGTAGACATGTGATAAGGATATGGGTGAAGGACTCAAGCATCGAATTCCATAAGAAGTATTAAGAGCCCAGGTTTTGAAGTGACTGTCGGATGTTGGTACAACCATGGTTAGGACAATGGAGGAATTATGCAAGGGTGGGTATTAAAGGGATTTGATGGGGGAGATGTGTGGGATAATGGATGGGATGTTGGAAAGTGTATGGATGGAATGATGGAGTAAACGTATGATGGGGAGGTGTGTTCAGGACCAACATTGGCACATGTGGTGGGGGGTGTGAAAGGATAGTATGATTAATGGTTGGATGATGTGGGGATAATGGAGGGTGTAATGGAGGATGTAGAGATAATGGAGGAGAGGTGATAGCAAATTGTGGGACATAAGGACCCAAAATGGATTTAGGTGATGGAGGATTTACATGATTAGCTTTTGGAGTAGCAACTTTGGATGGTGTGATAGATGCTTCATTTGTTTTATTTGGGATCCACATGGTTGTGATTTTTGCTTTGGTGGGCCTTTGCAACCTATGGATTTGATTTTGATATTGGATTTTATTTTTATTTTCTTCAACATGTATTCTAGAGGGGACATGGGAAGCTTTAAATTCATGTGGATGTTTAGATTTATGAATTTGTACTTTGGCATCCAAAGTGCTTTTAGTAGCAATGGGATGGGTGCGAGTGTATGGATGATGTGAAGGGAATATGGATGGAGGGACAGAGGTAGGATTTTGAGGATAATATGTGTATGGATGATGTATAGGTACGTGCCTTTGTTGATCCTGATTAGGGAACATGAGAGTGGGATAGTTATGATGGGTGACATGGATAGGTGATGGATGGATGAAAGGATGAATAGGATGAGATGGAGGAGGTGATTTTGGGATATAAGGGCCCAAAATAGCCTTGGGACCGGGAGGATATGTGATGGGGGATGAGGGAACATAAGGACCTAAGATGGATGGAGCGGATGAAGGAGGAATATGGATGGTTTTTTTGAAGCGATATGATGGAGGAGGGGAGATGGCAGCAAACGATCTGGTGGGGGTATGGGAGGATTCTTTTATCTTTTTAGAAGAGGATCAGGGAAGAAATGTGGAGATTGTACCAACATTTTTGGATTGCGAGTCGTGAGTAGTAATCCAAGACCTCGCATATACAAATGCTCTTTAGCTTGGATGGGCTCTATAATACCTTGCTCATGAAGGCCTAAACCTTTTCCTTGATAGTTCATTCTATTAAGCATTCGATCTAGGATAGGATTTTTGTTATTTTGGAAGAATGATGCGAGTCCATTATTAGGTGGAAGAGGAGGGTTGGTGTATATGCTTTGTTTTTCTTCTGTGAGGAGACCACCATGGAGGAATGTGAGAGGACCAAGGGGATATGGAATAGGGGGTGATGGAGGATCATGAGATGGAGATGAACTAGATGGGATTGTGGGATCTTGAGGTGGAGGAGGGGAAATGGTGGTATGCTTTGGATCAAACTCTTGGCATGACTCATCGTGTGCGGGAGGCATGATAATGGAGTGTTGGAGGGACTGTTTAAGTGGGGGAGATGGAGTATGGAGGATTCATGATGTTCATTGGAATGGGTTTTGGTGCTACTAGGAGTGGGAGGAGTGGATTGGATTTGGGTGGGTCTAGGAGTAGAGGGAGTGGATTGGAATTGGGTGGCTCTCTGGCGGGTCATGGGCTCCCTCAAGTAGTGGTGGAGATGTGGGTTCAATGGATTTGCGGGGTTCAATATTCAATGGTTTGATCGCTAAGGTGGTAAATAAATAATGATAGGTGTGTGGTATGTGGAGAAGGGTCTCACTACCTTAGTGATCATGGGATGATGGATTGGGATGGTAATGGTTCCAACAATTTCAAGCATGTGGGAGTTGGGGATGGCTTTGGTTAGGAGTCCATGGAGAACCAAAATGAGAGACGGCACATGGCTGGCTTGGTCAGGGTGAAATGATGAGGGATTATGACTGGTGTGGGATTAGGTTAGGTGGAGGAACGATTTGAGACCGTAGACCTGAGTAGATGGGGGATTAGGGATTGGATGGAGGACCAGGACTGGATGGATGAATGGACTGGAATGTAGGACCATGAGCAGAGATGGGGGATCAAGACTGATGTGGAAGGACTAGGGGAGTAGATGGATGAATGGGATGGATGGAGGAATGGGAGTAGATGGAGGGACTGGATCAATGGAGGGTTGGCAAGGAAGGATGGAGGGTGAACAAGATAGGGGGGGACATGGATGGATTAGAATGGACAGTGGTAGTGGAGACAATGGATGGGGATGGACAGGACAGGCTGGATGGATTAGGATGAGACAGTGGATGGTGGACAAGGTGGATGAACAAGAGGATTAGACAGAGGAATGCATGGGGAAATTGTAATAGGGAATATTGTGATGGAAGATTAGGATAAGAGGATGTGGATTTCAAATAAGAGGATGATGTAGATGGGGAAGGGGAAGGTATTGGATACCCCTTGTCAAAAGTAGCATAAGGAACATGATTAGGCATGGATGAAGGCATAATGGGATAGCTCAGAGGAGTAATTGGATTTTGGAAAGCGGGTGGAGAAAGCTTACTAGAGATGATAGTGTCAAGGGGATCTATGTCGTATACCTCTTGATCAACAAGACTTTCGTTATCGTCATCAATGTAATTAGGGTTTCCCTTGACTACTATTGATGGAGGATAAGGATTCATGATGATGAAAGCATAAATAGAATGGATCAAAGATTTTGGATGGAGATGGATGAAAGCTCAAATTGGGATTTAAGTCAAGCTCAGATCGGGATTGGATTAAAGCTCAGATTAGGATGATTGGATGATGTGATGGGATTGATTTTAATTTTGAAGGGATTTGGTAGATGGATGATTGGATAGGAATGTGATTGGATTGGATAAGATTGATAAGATTGAATTTAGAGATTACCCTAGGTGACATAGGATACTGATTGATCAGATTAAAGGATAAATGGATGATTGCAGCACCGAATCCACTTTGAGATTGAAAGTGAATTGATAGGGCTGACGGTGATGATTAACTTAGGACGGATGACAATCCTAAGGAGATGTTGAGGATGATGATTGGATTCAGACACCTAGGTCAATTTGGATAATAACTTCTGAAATGATGTTAAAGGGATTTGGATGGGGAAAACAATTGATTGGATTGGGTAGACAGATGATTGGATCAGGTAGATGATTGGATGAATTTGATTAAAGGACTAGATTGGTTTGATTGGATAGGATCAGATGATTAGATGATGTTGATTGGATAGTTGTGATTGGATGAACCTGATAGGATTGTTGTGCTTGGATTGATTAGATGATTATATGTATTTGATTAGAGGAATGGATTGGTTTCATTAGATAGGAAGAAACAAAAGGTACCACTAGATAGAGCTCTCAAAATTCAAGCAATTTTGGTTTTTGAATGGCTTCCATCTCACGTGCATCTGGGCTTGTAAAATGATGGCCCTCGGTGAAGTTAAAGGGTGTAGCCACTGGAGCAAATCGGGCCTCACTTCAGAGTAAATTAGGGCGCTTCCACCTTTCCTCGGTAAAAACGTAGGTGCTTCCACCTTCGCGAATAAATCAGTGGGCGCTCTGCCCTTTTAAGGTAAAACTGGCAAGCCTTCCCAGGAATCAAGGGTAAGCCCTCTTTTGCGGTAAAACTGGCTTCTGTCTTCAGCGGTAAAACATAGGTTGGTTTTGATGGCAATGGCTATGGCAAGGACTCAAAATGATAAAATAAGGCTAGTGTATCAAAGATTTCACGGGTTTTTCACAAGAAAATACTTCAAGCAAACACAATCCTATGATTAATGTTAAGGGTATGGCCAAGAAAGGTCTTAATCTAGGATGGCCGTTGGCCGAGGGGAGTCCCCGGATATACCTCGTGATGTGAGGTAACAAATGTGAACACCAGCCCGGCCACAAGCGCGAGTCGGAACCCCAACAGATAATCGGAAGGCCTGACCAACTCTCACATCTATCTGGTATCACCCTAGCTTCGGGACGGCCACAAATTCACATGATGACGATCGATTGGGGTACAACTTCGCTCTCCCCATATACCCCGCCAAAGACGCGTGGTTGAATCGCCCCTGTTGATGAAATCCCTGCTGTGTCCCACTATAGCAAGCATTATTCAACCATTTCCAGCTTTACCCAAATTACACCGCATTTCTGGGAAAAGTGAAAACAAATTAATGCCCCTTTGGCATTTCACAAAACAATCACGTGCTAGCAATGAAGTTTTACCCCTCCCACTGACTCATGTTCCAAAACAACAAGGATAATCTTCAAAAATCTGATCAAATAGATGGCCCTACAAACAAATGTTAGCTATCTTATTCTTCGTTCTTGGTCAATTACGCCATAATATGCTGCAAAACGTTAGCAAAAAAAACACCAATATTCTTGCCAAAATAATGTTAGAGGGTTACTACTTGAAAATAGCAAAAAATGAGAGCAAAAACGAAGCTAAAATGACTGTTTTACCTTCCAAACTGTGCTGTTTTGGGGCGTAGCCGCCTTTCTGTGGTAAAACAGGGGCGCTTCTGCCTTTCTGTAGTAAAACAGAGGGCACTTCCGCCTTTTTGTAGTAAAATGGGGGTGCTTCCGCCTTTCTGCAGTAAAATGGGGGCACTTCCGCCTTTCTGCAGCAAAATGTTAGAGGAAAAGAGCCTTTCAAAATGAAAGGGTGTATCCACCCCTCTATAGGAAACTTTATCAGATTTTTGAAAAAGAAAGGTTGTATGACCTACTTCAAGAAAGTGTTAGAAAAGATCTTCTAAGCAAAATGACGTATACACCTAACTGCAGCAAATTGTTAGAAAAATAAAATTTTCAAATATAGGGCGCTTCCGCCTTTCTGCGACGGAATCAGGGGCATTTCCGCCTTTCTGTAGTAAAGTAGAGGGTGCTTTCGCCTTTCTGCGGTAAAACAGAGGGCGCTTCCACCTTTCTGCGGTAAAGCAGAGGGCGCTTCCGCCTTTCTGCAGTAAAATGGGGGCGCTTCCGCCTTTCTGCGACCTTTTTCTGCAAAATACTTAGCAAAAATGAAGGTTAAATGCAAGAACCCATTTGTGGGTCCCACCGGGCGTGCCAAAAATGTGTACCTTGAAATTTTACCCTATTCTAATGTGCGAAATAACTAAAAATGCAAGTGGAAGAATACCAATAACACTTCAATGATTAGCTTAAAGAGTGATATAATAGGAAGGAAAATATATAAAATACGATGCAAATGATTATACCTTTCCTTACTGTCGAAGACTCCTTGGTTGGCCCTTGACTTGGATGACATTGTGTGCTCCTTAGATGGTTTCTTGAGTGACTAAATGCAAGATCAACTTATGCAAAATGTTTAAAGTGGATGACTAAATGATAGTAAATGCTTGAGAATGCAAATTGGCAGCATAAGGTTGCTCAAAATGAGAGTGTTGAAAATGCCCTTGAGGAGGAGGGATTTATAGAAGAATTTGAATTCTCTAGAGAATTCAATGGTTGAGATTCATCCAACAAGGTCAAGATGAAGGGCTATGGTGGGTTGAGAACTCACAAGCCCTTTCATCTTGACATGTGGATGGTGAAGTGGCTAAGAGGAGATGAGGTGTAAGTGAGGTGGAAGAGAAGTACATGAGGTGGAGGAAGGACAAGTACCTTCCAAGTACATTGGGAGATGGGAAGAACCTTGGGTGAATAAAAGTGAATTTTAAATTCACAATTATTGGAAGAAACTAGTGGATAAGACAATGTTCCCAAAAGGTGGGAGTTTGTCACATGTAACTTGATGTGACAAGTCAAAGATTCTAGAAGATGCATGGGAAAAGGGATTCTAGGAGGAATAAAAAGGAATTAAAAATTTCTTGGGGGATAGAGAGAGTTGACCAAGGTACTGAGTAAGATTAATTAATCAGTAATTAGAAGATAAATGAGGATTAGGAGCCAACTTGCAAAAGTTGGAGGATGTGACACATCCTAATCAAGGATTAGGCATGTGCACATCCTTAATGAAGAGATTAGGAGATGGATTAAGATTAGATGAAAATGACACATGTGAGGAATTAAATAAATGTATTATTTATTTAATTTATTTGATGAAAGGAGGATTAAAGAGGGTAAAGTATTTAATTATTAATTAAATACCTTAGGGATTTGGCAGAATTAAGGGTATTAATTAAATAATAGTAATATTATTTAATTAACTCAGATAAGAGGATGTTTAGACGAAAAGTGATAAATTTGGATAAATTAAATGTCCAAATTTAGATGTCTACACTAATCTTAACCTTAATCCTAACCTTGAGCCTAACCATAACCCAAACCCTAATCCTAATCTTGACCCTAACCTTAATCCTAACCTTGACCCTACCCTAACCCAAACCCTAATGCTAATCTTAACCTTAATCCTAACCTTGTCCCTAACCCTAACCCTAATCCTAAATGCTAACTCTAATCATAACCCTAAATATATTAATTTATTCAATGTGTTGTGCACGTCGTGCTGCTACCAGCGTATCTATCATAATATATTAATCTATATATTATACATCGAGAGATTTCATTTTCGAGGCATATTTTTTAAATTAAAAAAAACAAAAAAAATACTCCTCCAAAATGAAATCTCTTGTCCTTTAGCCTTAAAAGAAACAGAATAATACATCAAAACTTATAATATCAAATTATATTAAATACATCAACATCTCAATATGTATTTAGAAGATTCTAATATTTTATATTAAATTTAAATATTTTTATTTTTTATCTTATTTTTAAAAATTAAACAAAAATTATATTGAAAGAATTTATATTTATTTAATATTTATTTAAATTTTTTTAAAGATTTACCTAAAATCTTATGTATTAAATATTTAAAATTTTGTTCTAAAAATTTGAACATCATAATTGTCTTCAATAATCAAAATTATAAATTATAAATAAAAACTTATTTTTATCAAAATTTATAGTATTAATTTAAGATTTGAAAATTTTAATATTTAAATTAATTTGATAGAAACAATTTTTTAAAATTTAAATATTTTTTATACTAAATATTTTTATATATTTTATATTAAAATAAAATTTAAATTTTTATTAAATTGTATTAATAATTTAAGTATTTTCCTAGTTTTAAAATTATTATCAAATATTGAAAATTAAAATAAATTAAAATAAATATAATATATATTTAATAAAAAAACAAAATTAAAATATAATCTTATTTTTTAAATAGATTTCATTTAATTTTTATACTCTTCTATGCAAAACTCCACGGCGTAATCTACAATGTAGAAAATAAAAATGAGGGAGTTTGCACGAAGTTAGGCGAGAAAATCGGTAAAAGCATCCATGCCATGCAACTGGTAAAAGCATCCATGCCATGGAACCATCCAACGCCGTATTTTTCTGACAAAGGACTGATGGCCCACAGGTGTACGTCAGTTGGATTTGTATGCTGCATAGCCATTGCCCCTATTGTTTATGCTCCAGGTCATTAATGATGTAGTAATATTGGTTATATTTTTGTTAGTATGGATCCATATATTTTTCTTGAGTTATTAAAAAATATTTTAAAAATTAGTATCGATCCATATATTTTTGTTGAGTTGTTCAAAAATATTTAAAAAAAAAATATGAAGTCATATATTTTTGTTGAGTTAAAAAATATTTAAAAAATAATAGTCATATAATTTTGCGTCTTATATCTAATTATACTTGATTGATTTTTAATGCATCTTAATATATAGATGAAAAAATAACTGCTAGTCTAGAACTTCACAAATAATGTATAAAAGTTAAAAAAAAGAGACCCCTTACTCCCCACAAAGTGATTGGGTTCTATTAGTGATATCAACTAGTCATAATTATTTGTTTTATTCAAACAATTTTCATGAGTTTTCTTAATGTTTCGAATTATTTATTATTATAATGGTGAAATTTGTCCACCCATGCCCTTTTCCCTTATGTTTGCAGTTCACTTGATTAGATTGTGTAGTATTTTCTTACATGAATTCAACTTATGACATCTACGCACCTTGATCTCATTATCATTCATCCCTAAAGATTTGGTATTGATCCTCAAATTCACTAGTAATTACCTTGGATCATATCTATGGGCACAAACTTGATTCACGTAATTTCTACGATCATGAATCTAAATATTAAACTTGTTCAAAATCAAATTCAAATTAAAAATTGCCCACTCTTACCTAATTGTTATGATTTGACCTAACAACAACACACATTTGTGTTGATTTGTGTGCTATGTTGTATTCAAATTCAGAGTAATTGTTATGATTTGACCTAACAACAACACACATTTGTGTTGATTTGTGTGCTATGTTGTATTCAAGAAAAGTCATTCATTCATTTAGGAATTATCTAGGAATTTTCAAGCATGTTAAAGAGCTTAAAGAGGAATCCATTCTAATTTATCTACATGTGTAATCATCCTAGACACGCTACACATTTGCTTATTGTCCTCAATTGTAGTCCATTCACGTAGTTCAGGTTTATGCGCTAAATCATATTTGCACTCATAGAGTTCAATTTTGCAGGCATGGATCTAAATTAAAGTGAAACATAGTTAACTTGCATATCATAAGACAACCATCTAAGCAAGCATTCAAATAATTGTAACATTCCTCCACCTTTAAAATCGAGATAAATATCACATTTAATACTTTTAATTTTCATATTTATTGTTTCTAGTTCAAACTCATTTATTGAGGTTAAATGTTGAGAAATTTATTTAGTTATTTAATCATCCTACATATTCATATAAGGTATGCATTTTCATTGACACAAATTTTTCACAACCTAGAGTTGTCTTAGGGTTTAGCCTTCATTTATAGAGATAGATCTATTTTTTAGTGTATACCTTTCACTTAGGATTTGATCAGGGTTTGGGTTCCCTTATGCCTTATTTGTGATGCGAGAGCCTCTAGGGTGTAAGGACAATATTGTATCACCCAAAATATTTTATTTTAATTTTTGTTTGGTTTGACGAATACCCATGAAGTTCATTTCCTTTTAAAATCCCTTAAGAGTGATTTAGAACTTTCAAATTTTCAATAAGGGCTAAATTAAATAGGGCCTCTATTTTTATTAGGTTTGCATATGAGCATGTAGAGACTTGAAATTTTCCCCAAAGCTTTGTAATTGATTTTTTTACATTGTAGGCGAGTTTCAAGTCAATATCAAGTTTGTGTAAGAATATATATTTACTATTTTCATTTTAAAATTCCTTAAAATTCTTTAAAATTGAGTTTTGAGGCCTCAAGAACATAAAGCACTTTGAGCATTATAGTTAAAAAAAATAGGCTCAAATGAGTGCTCAAATCAAAAGTTATTGCTCTTGAAAGTTGGGATATTTTCGGGCATGAGTTACAAATTTCAAATTTTTTCTTGAAGGCGTCAAACGACTATTTATGATCATGTTCCAAGCATATACAAGTAGTGGAATGATGATGGGAAGGTGATAAGCCATGAGAAAGGTGGGAGAGTAGGTTTGAAGGTAGATACAATTCTTATTGAAAAATCAAATCAATTTGTAAAATGCATGTAGAGGCATGATTTATTGTTATTGTTTTGATTTATACAATAATTAATTGAAAATATAGATTAATTTGTAGTCATTTTATCTCTAATTCTAATCCTAACTCTAACCTTATCCCCAAACCTAACTATAATTATAACTCTAACCCAAACAATAACCCTAACTTTATATCTAATCCTAACCCTAACCTTAACCCTAGCTCTATACAAAATCAGGTAACTCTAGAACTACAACCCAAACCCAAACCCTAAACCTAACCCTAATTCTATCCACAACCCTAACTCTAACCCTGACCCTAACCCTAACCCTAACCATAATCCCAATCCTAAGCATATCCCCAACCCTAACACTAATTGTAATCCTAAACCTAACCCTAACTCTATCTCTAACCCTAACCCTAACTCTATCTCTAACCGTAATCCTAATTTATTTAATGTCTTACATGTTGAATCATGAAAGCTAATAGCATATATATTAATAATATATATATAAAATACATTGCGAGATATCCTTCTCAAGGTGCCTATTGCACTTTTATGTGAGGAACTGATTAAAAAATAGATGCCTCAAAAAGGACATCTCTTGACGTATTATATATATATATATATATGTGCTAGTTATTAGAAAGTGATTTTTTTTAGAAGGTCATGCTAATTATTTTTTCCACTTTTAAGGGGTATTGGATATTTCAAGTGATGTCATTTTTAAAATTTTGGTGATTAAATTTAAGAATAAAAATTAGAATTTACAAATTTAAGATAATCACTACATTTAATATTCAAGGTACCTTTGATTCACATTTATAATTCAAGTCGTCATGATTAAAATATTGTACCCAACACCTAACATAGTTTTAACAATAGTATATATGGCTTCATCCCTATAAAGCATCATAGAGGATATGAACATTATTGTTTTTTATTTTCATTTCCCTTTATTACTCATTCATCACTATCATAAGATGTAAATCACTATTAAAATATTCAATTCTAATTTATTTCTAAGACTATCTTATTGATAGGATGAACCCTTTTCACATGCTATCTATACATGCAACATGCCTCTCTATTCTCACATGTTTAAACATCACATTCATGTATTGATGGGTATATTCAAGGATGGGCTTCTTCCAACCGACATGTATTTTAGAAGGGAAAGTATATTGAGAGATTCGGTACATAAGTTTTGTTATATATAGAAAGGAAAATCGTTGGAGTAATAAAGAACTAATCTATACCTTCTCTTAATATAAAAACTCATTGGGTGTTTTTTATTATATTATCTCCAAGTATTATAGATGAAACCAAACTCAAACATGTGTAATATTTGTAATCATGTCCACATTATACACCATAGGAATGTTATGTTTACAAATTAATGTGAGAAATAAATAATAAGTAAAGATAATAGAGTGTTTGTTTTATGTATTTTGTAATTAATACAAGAATTTTTGATAAGAAATCAATATTTTGCAAGATCAAATACAAGACTAGACAACTAAAACCTTAGTAGAGAAGAAATATGTTATCATCATTACTATTCCTTCTTTAAGTAGTTCAACTCAAAAGATTCCAGTAAATGAAAAAATCCTTGAATAATAATGTTAAGCCCCCTCCTAGATGTCACAAAATAGTGTTTTGAAGAAGAAAGATGTTGATACCCCTTCTTTAAGTTGTACAACTCAAAAGGAAGGAAAATAAAAATTATTCATTAAAGAAAAGTGAATTGAGCCCCCTCCTATGTCACATAATTATGTTATGCCTAAATGAAAAGTTGTGTTGTCAAATCCTCTTGAGGATACAATATCTATTAGTTCTCCCGTTATTGAACCTCTACCTAATGTGTATGTCTAGCAAACAATAAAACACAACAAACATTATGTTGGTCCAGGGTATATGTGTTGTGGATGTTTATGTATCAAAATATTAAAAACCTATCAAATTTGTTTGGAAACTGTATTAAAAATAATATTCAAGTTTAGTCTTCACCTATTGATCAACCCTATGAAATTGACAAATGGTCATTCCAATCAAAATTAGCTTTAAATAAAAACCATCAAGTACAAACATGTTGTCATTGTAGATGTTAATGTCACA
>VDFB02097882.1:0-20437 GCA_007258455.2 Sequoia sempervirens
TGCAAGGCTGCTCTTCTAGTAAAGTGACTTTTTTGTTTGTTTAAGTTACTGCATTTCATTATTGAAGGCACCTATTCATGGTATTGCAAGAATGACACTTGGGACACCACATGTTAATGTACAAAATTTTCTAAACAAAGCAAAGGCATGCACCATTTACTCTATATATTCAGCACTCTGTTGTTGAACTACATGAGAACCGCGAGGACATCATGTGCTTGTCCTATTACTACAAAATTTTAAAACAATGTTCAAAACTTACAATCCCTACGATAAAAGATTGGAAGCACAAGAGACAAGTGTACCTGCTTTGTGTTTTGGATTATATTTGAATTGTAAGGAGAGTGGAGACATGATTATACTTGAATCAACAATTGGAATGTATAATTGTATTTGTATTGTAATAAGAGTGGAGACATGATTGTATTTGAATCAAAAATTGGAGGCATGATGGATATGAAGGTGTCTTCTCCTAGTAATAAGAAAATGAGATTGGGAGAGGAGTTTGGGTCAAATGTTAACCAACAATTTTTTAATCATTTTTTTAAATTATTTTGAGCATTTTGTTGTCATGTTGCTGGTCCGTTGTTTCTGTTTTTTGGTTTCTACATTGTAGTGCTTGTTGTTTATGACTGGTTGTTGTTTCTTAGTCTGTCTTCTTGGGTTGTTTTGTCCTAATATAATGCTTTGTATTGGATCATGGCCCTTCCTTGCTTATCTAATAAAAAACAATTGGAATGTATAATTATAGAAGCACAGTTGTAAATAGAAAATGTAGGTGAATTCACAAAAGGTTGAGTCTAGTTTTAAAGATTGAAAGACTTATTTTGAAATTACAAACTATTGTCAATACATTTACATATAGTGAACATTAACACGTTTGTCTATTTTATGTAAAATTAAGTCAAGACAATTGTGATATCTAGTATATTGTTATAATTATAATGTAAAAAATATTTTCTTTCTAGATAGTGTAATGTGATAGAGGATTATAGTAGTGTGCATATATGACTAGAATTGATAAATTTGGGAATAGGATAAAAGTAGATGAAGTGGTGGTGGTGGTGGTGAATAGTCAATTGTAATGTTTCTTTTTTTTTTTCAATGATTTGAGGGTGGGGTAATAGTAAATTTATAGGTGGTCATAAAAATAGATCAAGTGGTTGGCCTTGTAGATAATTGTTTGATCTGACATTCTATAGTTTGACTCTTCTTACATAGGCATGCCCCTTAATGCATATTGTGTGCCTTTGGATATGATTGATTATATCTTCATAGTCATCAAATGTATTTTTAGAGAAGATCTCACTTGTAGTTAATAAGCAAGGATCATTTTGGAAAGATGGATGTCTTGTGTTGTTTCTTGTAGATGAACTTTGACGGTTCCATGAAATGGCATATTTGTCAAAGATTTATTTTTGTTTTTTATACATCTGAATAGTTTCCTTAGTCAAGTTTCTCCATGTTTGGTGCATTGTGAAGCCAAAGGAATTCATGCACATGTGCATACCCTCAATATTGTCATTTGTATCTATACCAATAATCTATTGTATGGAGAAGCTTCTCTATTACTTCTTCATAAAATATTTTGAATTGTTGATGCAATTATAGGAATGTGGTATGGAGGTCATTATTCATTATGTTGTCTATGTGATTTTGTTAGTTTGTGGTCTATGTGTATGCCATTTGAAAATGGTTGTTGTAAATCTAGCCATTTAATATTTGCAACACTTAATATGACGAAGAGAGTGGAAAATCCTATTTTTTTCATCATATTCGATCGTTGATCATGACAATTATTCCAATATGAGTGTGTCCCTCTCAAGGAAGAGCCAAAATGCATTAGTTGTTCAATTAGTTGAGTGTAAGGAAATTGTTGTATATGGAGATGAGGACTATCAATGGTGATTGGTATGCAATCCTTTGCATTTTTCTTGATAGACACTACATCAAGTCCTTGGTTGGGGTGGCACATCATAAGGTTCAATATAAAATATCAAAAAATTGGATGGATTTTGAATTTATTATCATAAAACCTCATTAAGTGCAACACATATTTGTACATCTCTACATATCTATTTCGGGGTTGTAGGTGCAGCACACCACTATTTAGAAAGAGTGTGAGAAAATCCATATCTAAAAGTCCCTCAATATTGTTTTTCATTTATCAAAGAGGGGTTCAACCATGTACAATAAATAAGGATGTCATTTTCATCTATGATTTGCAAGGTTTCTTTGATGACGTCTATTTGGTAGTCTAGTCATAAATGATGATGAATAAGTTATTTCATTTTCAAGTTGATCTTGACTACTTCTAGATTCAATATTTGATACCACTATCTCTTCATTGTCAACATTCATGGTATGGAGCATGTTTGAAATTTTTGTACTTGTATCATGGAGTTGTGCTATTGAGTCAACATCTATTTTGACATCTTTATAGTATGGGTCATATGTGATCTTATAATGAAGCCCATGCACAATTTTTACTTAAATGGCAAGCACAATGGTTCCCTTCTGTATGGAATCTTTGACCTATTAAGACATCCAAGTCCATAATTTTATTTGGAAGAGATTTTGTTATTGTTTTGATACCTTGTAGGAAACTAATAGTGTGACCACTATATCTATATTTCCCTCTAGGAGCATGTGTCACTTGTATTAGTTTATCGAATTTACTCATGCTATGTGCGTCTCTTCCACTTGGGTTAGATTTTCAACTTTTCTAATTGTTTCTTCAGGTCCATATTGTTAGATGCAAAGTCAATGTTTGTCTTTCTCATTGAAGCATCTATTATAGATTGGGCTATTGTTTGTAGATTGAATATGCATGTTAGGGTAGCATTCACTACATATCGTGCATGTTGGCAAGTTTGATAGTGCATCAAATTCTTCTAGAAGTTGTTATGAAGTCATTAATGGAGTTTAGTAATGTTTTGTTCTCATTGTGAAAACCTTACATTATTTGATGTGAAGTTGTTGTTCCACCTTGGGCATAAGGGTTTTCAGGTTGGGATCTTATAGCTTCGTATGCTATAATGTTGTGATGGTTTGAGTGAATAGTTGTTAGTTGGTTAGTCATTTCAGGATTTATGGTGTGCCCCATTTGTTTTGTATGTGTTGCATATGATGAAACATACTTATTTCCTTTTTATGGTGAACATAGTAGATTTAACTTCTTTTATGACCTTGTAGATTTTAAATTTCAATTTTAGAGGGTTCAATTTGATAATTTTTAGAGGTGAAGCTCCTTATCTATAAAGAAAATAATAGGTTTCAACTACTAATTAAAATAATGTACACAATTAGACAAGATTAATTTAAATGTTAAAAAATACGTTTTAGTTGTAAGCAATAAGGTTTATAATCACCTCAATTTGAGAACTATTTGAGA
Source organism: Sequoia sempervirens (assembly GCA_007258455.2). Taxonomy (NCBI): domain Eukaryota; kingdom Viridiplantae; phylum Streptophyta; class Pinopsida; order Cupressales; family Cupressaceae; genus Sequoia; species Sequoia sempervirens. Next base: position 3,395 of record VDFB02097882.1, read on the forward strand.
CATGGTTATCATGTAGTATAAAGCAATAACCCAATGAAAGATAGCCTAAACATAATTTACATGAATAAAATATAATTTGAAATACATAGGCACATGAGAGTGAAATAAAAAAAAATGAAACACAAATATATAAAACATTGATATATATATATATATAATTTTATAAATATATGTGTGTATGATAGGCAATGGAGTTAGATTTAGCTTGTGTTATTATTGCACATATCATTTATTCTACCCAACAAAAAGATGCTTTCTCCAACAAAATATATTTTCTCAACTTTGGTGGTGTTTGCTTTTAATTGTCCTTCATTAATATTTAAATCACTTATAAATAAGAGGGTGAATAGAAATTATTTGAAAAACCCCTATTTGATTACAATCTCGATATTGATTTATGCTTCTTATTTGGAGTATAGCATATATAAGTCCTTTGTAAACATATCAATAAGGTCAGTGACTAGCTCTTCAAAAGCAACAATCCATATGGTATATATATGGTATGTTTATTTTAGTTGAAATACATATTTGTAATTATAATTTCTAAATGTAGCTTTGCACTTTGAACAATACCATGTGTCATCATCATTCTACGTAGCTCTTTTTTTACACTATTTTTTGTATGACCCAAAGATACAAGATGGATAGAAATAATAATTTAGTTTTGTGAACTATATTGTTTCTTTTGTATTATATTGGATGGGTTATTTTATGCACACAATCTCTTTTGAAGATTTTAGTTCTTGTGTTTCCTTTATGTTAGGGTTTATAGAAAGGTGGGAAGTGAGCAAATTGCCTATCGACTTTCTATTATACTCAATGACATGTCCATTTTTAACTACAAGCATGACAACATGATGCAAGAAACACATCTCTTGGATTTGTGTGCCCTCCTTTTGAGTGGCTACCCACCATAAAATCACATTAATAGTAGAGGAAGACATCTAATAGCTCATTGCTTCTCCTAAAAACCTCTTCCTCCTTATGGTGGAGCTTAAATCAACACAAATGAGAATTCTATTAACATCAATAAGGTAATTATTGGTAATGTGCACAATGTCATTGAGAGGCATGAAAGATAACCAATGTTTTAGATTTGTAAGGTTTATCTTTAAAGTGACAAAGCTTGGAATCATTTAGTAAAGAAATTTCAAACTAGTGTTTGTAAGGATCATGATCCAATTCAATCTCATTTAAAATAATTAATAACTCAATATCTCATAAACATGGAATTTAAATGTAATAACTTCATTAGATAAATAAATGTCATAACACACCCCCATATGTGTAGTGCATAATCCAAGTAAAGGCACATAATATACAATATACAAAAGTACAACTCAGACTTTCATGCCATATAGTCATCTAAATATATAATTTGGAAGTACAAATACAATCAATGATATAAGAATAATGTAAGGACATATACAATATAGTCTCCAACCACCACTGGCCCTCACAATCATCTGTGAGTCAAGAGACGAGAATATGGCTCAGGCGCTTTTCCGCCCACGAAGCTTACACTTCAACAAAATTCTTCCTACTCAAAGAATACCGACCTTGCACAAAGTACCTAACAACCTAGAAATAAATAGCAAGAGGGAATCTTGGTGCAACCCGATATATCTACATGCATTTCTATCATGAACATGCAATGTTCTACTATCATGATATGACATAGAATCATATAAATAATTTTTTTAGGTAACTTTCATCTATTTCAATGAACATATGGCTTTGGCCAAAGCACTAGAATAAACTGGAAGATCCTGAAAAGAGGATTGACCTTCTTTGTTAGTCCATATTCGACACCCTATCCTAGAAGGTAAACCCAATTCACATATAGAAGACAATAAAATGCATAATGATAATAAAAATAAATACTCTTTTCTTTCATGCAAATGATTATGTACATCTCTCATTATTTCAACTTTACATGCATAATAACATTAAAATGCACATATCATTGATATACAATTCATTCTTTTTACATGCAAATTGATCTTTTCATGACATTTCTCTACTTCATGCAATGATTAAAGTTAATGCATTACTATTCTCTTTGCCATACATTACTAAATGTAAATGTGATAATATTTCCATTTTTATGCAATAATTAACTAATTTTCATGGCTTGCAAATTTAATTCATGAAAACTCAATTTGTGACATTCTATACACACCTCTTTGTTATATATATATATATATATATATATATATATATATATATATATTTGTGACATTCTATGCACACCTCTTTGTTATATATATATATATGGGAAGACATCCTGGTTTTGTTTCTTCCTAAGGGGAGGAATGTTGTTTTGATGCTTTTGGATCATCTTCAGCATTCAATGTCAGCTTCCCCATCATTCTGGAGACTTCATTAAGGGGGAGGTTGCATAGTCTCTCTTTTCTCTCTTATGGGGGTGCGAGGGAGGAGAGAATTTTTCCTTGAATGGGGTTTCATTCTCATCATTAGAGAGCATTTTTGTATTTCATCTCTCCTTTGGGGAGTTTTTTGATACACCCCTAGAGTTTTCTTTCTCTGTTTGTAAACATTGTACACTTGGGTACCTAAACATGTCCTCGTAGCCAAGACCCATCTTTGTGTCATTTGCATAATAATGCTGCTCCCTAAGTTTGCATAAGAGTGTTGAGGTGTAAAATAGGTGTTTTACCTATCTAGTCATTAGTAGGTCCTATTTACATGTTAAGTTTACTTAGGTCCTAGTAGGGAATCTTTCTAGAAAGTGTTAGTTGTCATCTTATCTTTTGACTTTTAACATGTGTCTTAGGTAGTTATGATATGTTGTCACATGATATAGGATTAAGACACTTGTCATGATCCTATTTAATCCTATGTCTCACCTTGGATATATAACCAAGTGGTCTCATATGTAACAATTTCCATATTGAATTCTTGAATAATCAATTCCATTTCAATCTCAAGCATTGAATATTGATCTCTCTTGTTCTTTCATGAAGTTCCTAGATCTTGGATGGCTATAATCTTCAGCCAAATCTTGCATGGTGTAGGAATTCCTTTTAGCTCTTACACAATTCTCATGTGGCACCCTATCCACATAATGTTGGGGTCCCCACTAGACCTTATATCTTGCAGACAACTCTCTCTATTGTGCAACTTAACATTCACAGCCTATCCATAATTTCAAATAGGCTCCACTGCTTCCTCTGGATCTTGCACACATAAAGCATGCTTTCTGTCAGTATATGGGTAGTGTTGGGATGCATCTTGGCATGACATGAAGCACATTATGATGAAGAATGACTATAAAAGTAGCTATAAAGGTAATTTTAGATTTAGGCGAGCTATAAAAAGTGGCTTGAGAAGAATGCCTACCATTTCATTTTTTTTTGAGTTTTTACAACAAGATAATGTTGAATGGAAATTTATCCTATGCATAATTTTTAAAAAGTAGTGCAGGGAAATAAAGGAAAACAAACTAAGCAATATTGTATGTATAATTTGGAAACAACACTCAAAGTATGTTTTTCGGTTCTAAAAGCATAACTATAAAATTGGATTGAAATTATTGAACACAATATGTTCAAAGTGCTTTATACAAATAAGAATGGAGTTCTTGCTTATGGTTGTTACTGAATTGTACTACCATATATTATATAGAAACCTAAAATATTTGTCCTAAATGCAAGTAAAGTGGAATAGAATAGGCATAAGATGGTTGAACTATGTTTGACTTACAATAAGCAATAATATTTATAACAGAATTTAATTTTGTTTGAAAACAAATTCAATGTCTCTTACTAGCACAAGAAAAAAATAAGATCCAATTAATTTGATGAACCCTTGAATTTAATAGAATTGGTTTAGATGTTTGGATTCATCAATTGTTTAAACAAGTTTCAAATGTAAGGAATGTATTGTTGTAATGGAAGCCACGCTCAAATCTGACCTTAAAATGTTGATTTAAGAGAACAAAGAATTTAGATCAAACAATTCACATGCAAACTTCCAGCTTGCTGGTTTATGTGATCAGACTGATATAAATGCTTGAAAATGATATCAAAGTAATCTAAATGCTTGGAAATCAAAGCTAAAATGCATAAACTATCTTTTAGATGCATCAATGACTTAGTTTCATGTTTTACAATGCTCATACATGACTTCTACATGCAAAATGTGCACCTACAAGCAACTGGTAATTTTAGCAAACAGTTGGTATGCAACCTATATGTTGATAAGAACATCTACAGCCATTGACATTTTGTCAAATAGTTGGCATACATCTTCATATCACATTCAAATGAACATTACAACCATGTGAGACTTCCCAAAGATGATGTCTTATTGAAATGCAATTGCCTACACAAGTTATCATGGAAATGCCAAGACTCTTGGCTTACAACATGACCTAACTAAAAAAGCCAAAGTCTGATTACAATGTCTACCTACAACATTAGGTAGTATTTGTGATTTACAATGCAACTCCAAAGATTAAAAGATGTTGATTATAACAGCTTAAATAAAAATGATGAACAAATACAATGACAATATTGATTTTATAATCAAGTCTGATACCAAAATAAACATCTACAACAGCTCTATAAAATGCATCTATATGACATGTAGATAGCATGAAATCTTCAAGGAACCTGTAGCTTGAAGTTTCCTTGAGTCTCCAATGATGAAGCAAGCATTATCTCAGAAGATGAAGACCTCATGAACCCAAATCGAGCCACCTATGTTGCCGCCCCTGTTTCTGAAGCAATGGCAGATATAAAATAATATGCAGCCTCTTGGTTGCCAACAAAGCCTCCAACAAGATCGCCTAGACCTCTAATATGAAGTGCCTCCACTCCTAGATGAAATCGTCTCAAGATGAAGTGCCTATGAGCAAAATCAAACCTCTCACACAAGCTGATATGAAGACAAAAATTTTGGAAATGACTGATATAAAAATCTGAGCATGCAATCGAACTCCTTCATGCCAAACTAGTTGAAGACATAACACCAAAATGTCTCCACGAAGCCCTAAATCGAATCATACAAAAACTTGGCCAAAGGTCACTAAGTTCTAACAATGGAGCTCAAATAGAAAAATGAAGTAACTTTCTCCCAGATGCAATAATTCAAGTGATATTTCACACCCTCAAAATTGCTCACTAATTGAGAGTTTTTGTTCTCAATGGCCAAAGACAACTGCATAAACCCTAGGCTCCACAACCATCAAACATCAACATCAACAACAACAAATCACGGGATGCTCAATGAGTGGAGACCTCATGGTCTGTTATTCATTTCCTCTAGGGTAGAAGCCTTAACAAAATAAATATATTTTGACTTCTAGAAGGTTAAGAGATATTTTAAATTAATTGCACTTTATAAAAATATAAATATATTATATTATTAATAAAGTGCATCTCAACATCAAATTATAAAATAAGGTTTCCATAAATAGAAATATTGATGAAATATGATGGAAAACCTTACTCCAAACAAATACTGAGCTAAGTAATCACCAAATGACTGCCAGCTGACTCTCTCACCATGCCTCATTAGCCTACGAGAGCCATTAATAGGCTAATCCTGTTGATATGTCAATGTCAACTAGAAGGGGACATTACAGTCCGCCCCTCCTAAAATTGCTTGTCCCCAAGCAATCTCAACTCAGGATGCTGCAGGATCTCCTCACTCTCCATGTCGCATCCTCGAATGGTAAGTCTCTCCATTTGATCAAGTATTCCCTGATAACTCGTTTCCACAAAGTCTTCTCACGAACATCCAATATAGCCTTTGGCACCAAAATCAATTTTCCTTCATCATTCAATGGTGGCAATGTCGTGGAGGGAACCACACGATGTCCTAATGCCTTCTTGAGGCAAGACACATGAAATACATTATGTACGCTACTGTCAGTAGGCAATTCCAACTCATAAGCCACTTCTCCTACTCGCTTGATAATCTTGAAAGGACCATAGTAACGTGGCTTAAGCTTTTCTGCTCTGCTCCTCTTAAGAGTGGACTGCTTGTAAGGTTGCAACATCAAGTACACCATATCACCAACCTCAATGGAGCGTTCAACCCTCTTCTAATCTGCATACTATTTTTGTTGGTTTTGTGCCTTTTGAATATTCTCCCGTAAAGCCCTCATAATGTCCTGATTATCTTGTAAGAGATCACCAGCACTAGGCACACGACTGTCACTCAACAAAAGATCCAAGAAAATGGGTGCATCATATCCATACAAGGCCATGAATGGTGTCATCTGAATGGAGAGATGGTAAGTGGTATTATAGCAATACTCACAAAGATATAGCCACTTGTCCCACCCCTTCTGTTGTCCTGTGATGTAGTTCCTCAGATGCCCTTCCACCCATTTATTTACTATTTTTGTCTGTCCATCGGTCTGTGGGTGGTAACTAGTGCTCGGAGAGAGTTCTATCCCACATAGCTTGAATAGCTCCTGCCAAAAATGGCTCATGAATTGGCTATCTCTATCACTGACAATGTTTCGAGGTAACCCATGTAGTCTAAATACCTCCTAGAAGAACAACTCTGCTACCTGAATAGCTGAATATGTAGATGTGATTGGAAAGAAGTGAGCAAATTTAGTCAATTGATCTACAACCACATAGATACAATCTCGCCTTGGGCTTTAGGCAAGCCAATGATGAAGTCCATCGACAAACACTCCCACTTCCTGTCAGGGATTGGAAGTGGCTGAAGAAGGCTTGTAGGGTGTGTGTGCTCCTGTTTATTTTGCTAACAAATGGGACATTCTCTGACATACTGTAGCACATCTGATTTAAGACCCTTCCATGTAAACCTCTCCTATACCTGTTTATAAGTTTTGAAATAACCAGGATGTCCTGCCATAGGTGCATCGTGAAAGGCCCTCAGAATGATGATCTTCATTTCCGATCCTAGAATCAAATAGATCCTCCCCTTGTAAATGATAAGTTCATTCACAACTGTGTACCTGTCATCTTGAACTGATCCATCAACAATACATGTAGCCCAACTGTCCTTAACATACTCTGCCACAATCAGGTGCTTCCAATCTTCAACAATCCTAGCCATAGAACTCAAGTGGGGACATCGTGATAAAGCATCAGCCACAACATTCTATGTTCCGTTAATGAAGGAAATGTCAAAGTCATATGATTGCAACTTACTCACCCATTTTTGTTGACGATCATTAAGATCCCGTTGCCCTAGGAAGTGCCTCAAGCTGTTGTGGTCTGTCTTCACCACAAATTTGTTGCCCACCAAATACTGTCTGAACTTGGCCAATGCATGCATAATGGCCAACATTTCCTTATCATATATGCTATATCCCCTCTCTGGACCATGAAGCTTCCAACTCTCAAAAGCAATCGAATGTTTGTCTTGCATAAGGAATGCACCAATTCCCTCTCCTGAAGCATCACATTGTAGCTCAAAGGGTTTAGAAAAATCTGGCAAAGCAAGCATTGGACATGTAGTCATAATTAGTTTGAACATCTCAAAGTAGTTCTACGCCTCTGGTGTCCAAACGAAAGCCCCTTTCTTGGTCAAGTTTGTGAGTGGTGCTGCATGGTGTGAATATCCATTAACAAATCTGCGGTAGAATCCACACAACCCCAAAAATCCCTTAAACTGAGTAAGATTCACTGGAGTAGGTCATTCAACAATTGCCTTAATCTTTTCAGGATCCATATGTACTCCCTCAGAACTGATGCTGTGACCAAGGTATAGTAACTCTGTCATCCCTAAGTCACACTTAGACTCCTTTGCATACAAGGACTCTTTCCCCAAAATGCCCAAGACTATGTCAAGATGTACTAGATGATCATCCCATGTTTTACTGTACACCAAAATATCATCAAAGAGTACCAGTACATACCTCCTCAATTATGAATGGAAGACCCTGTTCATTGTAGACTGAAAATTTGCTAGAGCATTGGTTAACCCAAATGGCATAACCATAAACTCAAATGCCCACAATGACATCAAAATGCAGTCTTCTCAATGTCCTGTTCCCTAACCCGAATCTGATGATAACCGGACCTCAAATCAAACTTAGAGAAAAAATGTGCACCATGTAACTCATCTATCAACTCATCAATTCTAGGGATTGGATATTTGTTCTTAATTGTTCTCTTATTCAAGAGTCTGTAATCAATACACATCCGCAATGTACCATCTTTTTTCTTAACCAACACTACTGAAGATGCAAAGGGAGACTTACTTTGTCTAATATGTCCCATGGCCAGCAACTCCTTAATTGTTTTTTCAATTTCATCCTTGAATCACTTGGGATGTCTGTATGGGGTGACTATTACGGGCTTGGCACCCTCCTCGAACTTGATGATATGCTCAATCCCTCGATCTGGAGGTCTGCCTGGAGGAATCTCGCTAAACAGCTTCGTATGCTTAATCCTTAACTCCTGGATATCTGGATGGTACTTTGGTTTCTATTGTTCCCCTTGTGTAGGCATCAACACACATTCTGCTACCCACTCTACCATATCATGTCTTACTAGCCTCACCATCCTCCTGAATGAGATCATCCTGAAACTAGAGTCTCGAATTGCCTTAAGAACATGAGTCTTTCCATCAACCTGAAAAGACATCTCCATCTCTCTGAGATCAAGTGTGAATTTCCCAATATCATGTAACCTTCTCATGCCAAGCACCATATCAATATCACCCATGTTCACCACATAGAAGTCCGTCTTGAACTCATAGTTGTTCAAGCATATGGGAAAGTCTGAAATTCTTCTATCACATTTAAGGGTATAACCATCTGCAACCTTAACTCTTATTCCCTCAAATTCCTCTGTTCTGATGCCTCTCCTATCAATCAAACAAGCATCAATGAAGTTGTGAGTTGCCCCTGTATCAAGAAGAGTAATTATCTTTTTCCCTGCTAGGACCCCATGCATTCTAAATGAACCCTCTTGTTGGATGCTAGTGATGTGTGCATCATGTTGCCTTGTTGCTCCTTCATGTTCCTTTTCACTTTCGTACTTTTCTTCCTCATGCTCAGTCCCTGAGTCTTCACAATCAGATTGCTGATCCGATCTTTTTGATTCATAATCCTCATAATATTCCCACATTACTCTATTAGCCTTACCCTTCGGTCTCAAGGGACAATCATGGTTCGCATCATAAGGCCCCTTACAATAGAAACACAACTTCTTCTTCCGCAATTCATTGAGTGTGTCATGATCCAAAGGCGTTGTTGATTTGTCCTTGAAGTCAAGTTTGTTCTTCTTTTTAGGGAAATATTTATTATCTCAATATGAAGAAGATCCTTTGGATGCAAATTTACATTATGGTGCTGACAGCTCCATACTCCTAGCCTTCTTCATAGCCTCCTGAAGAGTAGGAGGATCAAAGGCTTTTATCCAACCTCTCATAGGCTCCATTAATCCTTCAATGAATAATACTACCAACCGTCTCTCGGAGATGTTAGGAACCATCACTGATAATTTCTGGAATTCTCCAATGTAGCTCTCCACACTTCCAACTTGCTTGAGTTGGGCCAATTCCCTGAAGTATGATTCTGGATCTCTCCTATCAAAGCGTTCCACAAGTCTGTCCACAAACTCTTGATAAGATGTAATCTGATTATGTTGCAATGTTACTAATCCATGATACCACCAATCGTGTGCTACACCCTCCAAATGTAGAGTGGCATACTTGATAGCTTCCTCTTCTGTCATGGGTCGAAGAGCCAAGAAAGTATCCAGTTTATGAATCCATGATTGTGCAGTAGTCTTGCCACTACCATCAAACATAGGTAGTGTAAGCTTATTGGTAGCTTGCTTAAGATCTTTATTATGACCCCTAGGTCTACTCTCCTGCCGAGACCTATAGTAGTCCATTCTTGTCTGCACAAATTGATCAAAATGCATGAGCTCGTTAGCCGAGTGTCGATAGTTGCCATTAGGTCGCGAGGCAGCCATAAATGCATCGATAAAGGTTGGATCCTCAACCCGGCTTCTCTTCTCGCACATTCTTCCCTCAGAAGATTAGATTAGGTGTAGATACGTACTTGATGTGGGAAGATATACTGGTATTCTCCTTGAACCAGCTATGCTCCTATCATCATCATGATCTTGGGGCTGCCTTCTAGGTAAGACCAACTGCTGTAGGGTGTTTTCAAGTCGCTCAAGTACCCCAGATACCTGCTGCTGACCATCCCTTAAATCCCTCAAGGTGTCAAATACTTCTCTATCACCATTCCTCTCATTTCTAGGAGGACTTCCCTCTCTTCTTTCCTCCATAGGACCACCAATCTCTTTGTCCCTTGCTGCCTCAGCTGCTGATAATGTGTCTTGTGTTTGCTTCCTTTCTTCTCTTGCTGTATATCTCTTGGTTCTGTCACTTTGTTGCATAAATGAAGACGATTTACATTAGGGATGTGAAACGCTCTGATACCATGTGTCTGCTCAAATCGACCTTAAAATCTTTGATTGAAGGCTCAAAGAATTTAGATCAAACAGATTCTCATGCAACCTCCGGCTAGCTGGTTTGAGTTATCGGTCGATATAAATGCTTGAAGATGATAGGGTACTCCAAATGCTTGGAAATCAAAACTACAATGCATAAACTATATCCTAGATGCATCAAAGACTTAATTTCATCTTTTACAATGCTTATATATGACTTCTAAATGCAAAACATGCACCTACAGCCAACTGGTAATTTTAGCAAACAGTTGGTATGCAACCTATATGTTGATAAAAACATCTACAGCCATTGACATTTTGTCAAATAGTTGGCATACATCTTCATATCACATTCAAATGAACATTACAACCATGTGAGACTTCTCAAAGATGATGTCTTATTGAAATGCAATTGCCTACACAAGTTATCATGGAAATGCCAAGACTCTTGGCTTACAACATGACCCAACTAAAAATGCCAAAGTTTGATTACAATGTCTACCTACAACAGTAGCTAGTATTTTTGATTTACAATGCAACTCCAAAGATTAAAAGATGTTGATTATAGCAGCTTGAATAAAATGATGAACCAATACAATGACAATATTGATTTTATAATCCAGAGTCACGTGCCAAAATAAACATCTGACTCTGCAAAATGCATCTATATGACATGTAGATAGCATGTAGAATCTTCAAAGACACAGCTTGAAGTTGCCTTGAGTCTCAATGATGAAGCAGCATTATCTCGGAGATGAAGACCTCATGAACCATCCGAGCCACCTATGTTTAGCAGCCACATTTGCGATGCAATGGCGGATATAAAATAATATCTTGACCTCTTAGTTTGCCAACAAAACCTCAACAAGATTGCCTAGACCTCTAATATGAAGCGCCTCCACTCCTAGATGAAATGCGTCCCAAGATGAAGTGCTTATGAGCAAAATCCGAACCTCTCACAGGGGCTGATGTAGGCAGAAATTCTAGAAATGGTGATGCTAAAATATGAGCATGCACCAATCAAACTCCTTCATGCCCAAACTTGTTGAGACTTAACACCGAAATGTCTCCACAAAGCCCTAAATCGAGATCATACAAGAAAACTTGGCCAAAGGCCACTAAGTTTTTACAATGAAGCTCAAATAGAAAGTTTGAAGTAACTTTCTCCCAGCTGCAATAATTCAAGTGATATTTCACACCCTCAAAATTGCTCACCAATTGAGAGTTTTCGTTCTCAATGGCCAAAGACAACTGCAGAAACCCTAGGCTCCACAACCATCAAACATTAACATCAACAACAACAAATTTGGATGTCAATAGTGAGACCTCATGGTCTATTTATTCATTTCCTCTAGAGGTCGGCTTTAACAAAATAATATTATTTTTGACTTCTAGAAGGTTCCAAAATATTTTAAATTAATTTGCACTTTATAAAATATAAATATATAATATTATTAATAAAGTGCATCTCAACATCAAATTATAAAAATAAGGTTTCCATAAATAGAAATAATAATGGAAAACCTTACTCCAATCAAATACTGAGCCAAGTAAACACCAAATGACTGCCAGATGACTCTCTCACCATGCCTCATTAGCCTACGAGAGCCGCTAATAGGCTAATCCTACTGATATGTCAATGTCAACTAGAAGGGGACATTACAATTGTGCAGATAAGCTATAAATAATACATAATAAGATGCCTTGTAAAATTAATGATTTATATTTGATTTATGTAAAACAATAGTCATAAGTATTTGTAAGCACTTATGTCCCTGATTATTGAAGTATGTAAAACAACAATTATAACTTTAATTAGTGGTGATAAGTCTAAATATTTGTAGACATCTGTCATTGATTGTTAGAGAACAAGTCAGTGAAATGTAATGTGGAAAATAGTTCAATAATACTCATGGCATATTAAAAGAATACAAATGAAGTTGCAATATTTTATTTATGTAAAACAAATTGCAACTAAAATTATTGGTAAGCAATAGAGGGTAGAATAAAACTATAATATTTAAATAGATCTAAATGTAAGAAGTAATAGGAATGTAACATGGTAATATTCTCTTTATCTATTTGTAGATACTTATGTCACTAATTGTTGGAGAATAAATAAAGAGATGTAACATGGGAAGAAACTCAAGAAAACGAATGGTATATTGAAAATATAAAAATAAAGTTACTATATTTTATTTATTTAAAACAACAATTACAACTAATAGTTAATAGAAGCCATAAGAATATTATAATATTACATATTGTTTACATAGTATTAAAATGCAAGTTTATTGCACATTACTTAATCTTTCTAAAATGTCAATTTAATGGAAGGATCATTACCTCCATGGTGTTCATTAGCATGGATTTCTTGCAAAAAGTGCAAAAAACAACTAATTTTTTACACGTTGCATGAAATTCATTTACTATTGCTTTCATTAATTAGACTTCCAAGTCCTACACAACATGTGCATTTGAACAAGTTGTCTTCACTTGTAGCATTAGCTCAAGGCAACTCAGTGAAATATTACTTGTAAAATTTTGAAAGCTACTTTCAAAGAATCTATTCTAATTGATGGATGGACATGCCTCAATTAATACAATTAAGAATTTCATCATAACCAATGGATTATTGCTACTTGAGATGTCAATAATATATGTAGATTGGTGAGAGTTTATCACAACATAAATGGAAGATATTCCACAAAATATTAAACATAATAGTTTTGCAATAATTTATAAACTATATCTAACCTCCCCTTTTTTAAAATGATAAAAGCCAAACATAAAATTATGCACATATATTGTATCTAATTTTCCTTCAATTAAAAATTGTGTCCATATATACATACATGTAAATTGTATCTAATTTTAATTGTTATTAATATTTTAAAAATTATATTCAATTGTCTCCACCATTCCCAAGATTAAAATGAATTGTTAACATCTAAGTCCCTACCTACACACAAAAATTGCATCTATCCTTAAAAAAATAGTACAACTCCATTTACATAGATTCTAATGTAAGCATTGTTAGGAGTGATTAGAATAAGTGTCGCATTATGCAAAGTAACTAATATTAAAGTTTTGTTGATGTCAATAAAGGTTAATATATCTATTTGTTACATATTAATTATATTAATAAAAGAAGAGTTTATATAACTGGTCTATTGGAATTAATATGTTGAAAATTTATGATAAATATGAACCTTACCACCATAAAATGAGATATGTGAATTACAATAAATTAATAAGTAATCAGCAATAACTTCATTCATAAAACTTATTAACCTGTTCATTTTGTAGATAAACTATTTATATTAGTCAAGTTAACAAATCAATGGAATGCTAACACTCTTCGCCAAACTTAAAACCACAAAATCATTATGATAAAAGGAAGCTGAATTTAATAAAATGGAGAAGAAAACTAATTAATTTTTTATAACAAAATTAAGTTTGGTTTTTTATCCAACATAGAAATCTATTAACTATTTTCCTATAGCTTATTAACACTTTCATGAAAAATAATTATGTCTATCATAATCCTTTCTCTTAGTACACACCCCTGCAAATTAATATATACTCCATGGTAGCTATAGTATTGGAGCTCATTCTTAAGCTACTAAGTTCATTGGATTTTTGTTTTGTTTTCATCTTACCTTCCATGGCCATTCACATGGTAGCTATATCATTTGAACTTACTCTTATGCTAATTCAGTGATTTATTTTTTTGATCTCAACTTCTATAGTCATTCATGTAACTGACAATATGCTACTTGCCACAGATTGTATTCACAGAAGATTTTGGAGCAAATGGTTGAGGAGGATACTATGATGAATATGGGTACTACTTGAATTCTATGCCTACATATAATTTACTGACAAAACAACAAAGGGGCCCACTATACAACTTCAAACAATCATCATACTAAGGCAAATCAATTTCTAATATAGCGCCAAGGCCATCTGACTCATCCATTCAACTGGCCACAAGACAGGTCAAACAATTTAGATCCACAACAGCATTGGTTAGCAAATCAGCTGCCCTATTGCACTCAGAAAAGCAATGAACGAAAAACATTTCTGTGAAATTATTAGACACCATGGATAATAAACACGTAAAAAACTTAGAAATTAACATTTTTTTTATTTTTTTCATTTTCCTCTCCACAGCTGTCACCATTCAGACACGACTGTCAACTGCATGTATTCCAGGTTTGACTCGCCTGTATGCTCCATGTTTATTGTTTGCCAAATCTGATATGAAAATGACAATCTGTTTGTGAAATGCTTGCATATTAAGGGAGCTCTACTACACCAATCAGTTGTCTAATTTGGCAAAGACCTAAAAAATTACATTTACCTTTTATGAAATTAATGGACATTTGAAAATGGCACTTGTATCATTATTGGATACAACCATCAGAATGAAGGAATGGACAGCTTTATCATCCAACTCTTCCTTATCAAGCCTCCTTGATGCATAAGATGCTGCATCTCAGCATTCCTCTTACTTTCTTAGCTATTGAAAAAAAGATATCCATTTGTTTCTGACTCTTAAGACAGTTGAAGGCACCCCAGATCAAGCCCTGACTAAAAGACACAAAAACAAATCCCAATAAAGTGCATAATATGAAGGCTGCAGTCATCCTTCTGTCAAAATGTAGGGCACAAAAAATACACAAAAATCAGAAGATAAAGTAACTAAGCATTAAGCCATTTCTTTTATTCTCAAGTTCAATTTCAAAAAGTTCATGACAAAACATTATAAAGTAAATCCACAAGTACCATGGAAGAACTTCAGATATGAACAGATCAGGTCTGGAACCTTCGCCAACAAATCCTTGGAGCAAGATATTGAAAGACGTAATCTTCATATCCACCAACCTCTGAAGCCAGAACTTCACAAACAAAAGAGTACAAGAAAGCCACAAAATTATGGCCTAGATTGCCTTACAAAAATTGTCAACCAGAAAAGGCTTGCCAATGAACAACCTCCTTGAATTCCCTTTGATAAAGCCTATCTCAAAGTGTTTGAATCTGGTAGGAATTTAAATATGGGTCCAGCAGGTGAGAGAATATTTTCTGCATCCAAAGGTCAAGACTGAAATAACATATTCTAATGTCCACTCTTCCATGATTACATTACATCTGAAACACTGATCCATACAACGAAATAACTTATTGAAGCACCCACCTTTCTTGTTACTCCTCAATAGTAATGCAAGAAACCTAGAACCTAAATGTACGAGGCTATGCAATTATTTTTTCCAAAAGACTTTCTTAAAGTAAATGATGAACTACTTAGTAACAGAATTAGTTACAAGAATCACCGTCAGAGGTCATTCTTTTGAAAATGATCCTCTGCACCCAAAAAAAGCTAAGAGATATGGTAAGAAAACTGACAAATAGCACAAGCTCTAAAAAATGGTACTGATCTAAGAGGACTCAGAACCACTTCCTCAGTCCTCCAGCCTTTTTGTCTCCTGTCAAAAACCTTGGAAGAGTAAGCAGAGAATTTACTCTTGTAACCCCTTCAAGTGCAGAATATTCCTCGTCCTCAGATGTAGAAATACACTCAGCAAGGCTTCTCTTGGATGGATTTCTTTCTGGACACTTTATTTCACTAGAGTTCTCTACTTTGTGTAACTTTTGTGATGCATCATACACTTCATTTCCAGTCCTTAATGTATTTAAACGCCCTAATGAAGGACCATTTTCCTGTCCATCTACAACAGATTCATCCTTCTTTTCTGACCCTTCCTGTAAGACTTCTTGTAACAAGATTACCTCCTTAGGCACTTGCTGAGTACCAGTGTCCTGTCCCTGTACAGTAGTTGATTTTGATTCAGAGGGCAAGGAATTATCTAGGAAGAGACAGATCACTGCACAATCATCCACCTTGGAGGTTGGATATTTCCAATTCCATGCTCGAACAGCATAATCCACCAAAGCTTTGGCTGCAGTTGTTCGAGTGGGTGCTGATGCCACAATGTCCACAACCTCTTTGTTCGAAAGCACATCCCAGATCTGCAAAAAAGTAAGATTGAAATATCATTCTTTAGGATATTTAGATGCTCAAGGATCAGTATCAATGAATTTCTTTCCAGGAGAATCTTAGCATACCCCATCCGTAGCCAGTACAATGAACTCATCCCTCTCAGTGAGGCGATGATAAGAAACATCTGGTACAGCAATGAGACCAAAGTCCTTAAGACAAAAGTCACCAAAAGCTCTAGCCATAGCCAGCCCAGGGGAGTCACTATTAGGCAGCCAAACACGTGCTACCTCAGGCTCATCATGCAATGCAAAAACTCGCCCTTTGCATTGTCGAATCCTTTCGGCTTCCCCTGAACAAATGGAAAACTGGGATCAGGCTTTGGTGCACAGAAGAAAAATCCATGTCTAAGAGAATCTTACTAATCACTGGTAGTGCACTAAAAAATTTAACTCCCAAATGGATCCAGTTTATAAGGATTTGTGGAGCTATAAAAGAAAACATGTTAAACCCCCTTTATTTTAATATTTGAAAATATAGTTTACAAATATGGCTCAAATGAGCATCCAAGTCCAACTGAGATCAATACTTAGCTTCTTATGAGCAACAAATTACTTA
>VDFB02097883.1:0-10356 GCA_007258455.2 Sequoia sempervirens
AAAACGTCTAGCCACTCTCATGTACCAATTGTAAGAAATAAAGAATAAGATAAGTCAAAACAAGATATAACAAGTAATGCATAATTAAAACATAAAATATAAACAAAATATCATGACTTGGATCACCAAACCACCAATTAGGATCTCAATAATATACAATAGTTATTGAGACTCCTCTCATGGGTAGGAAGGGTGGTTGGTGGGGCATTTCTACACTCTCCACACTCATGGGACGAGGTACCTATTTTAGTCGCTATATGTGCTTAGGTGACACAAGGGTGAGATGTCAGTCTCTGCTCAGGGGCATCTACAACCTCTATTGGATCATCAAGCTCCTCTCCTATTAGTTTTTGATCCTCCTCCTCTATATCCTCTATTGCAATATCATCATCACTAATATCTCCATCAACATTCCCATCCTCTCTCTCATCTTCTTGAAATGGTAGTGGTCCATCGTCACCTACAAGATGATCGTCAGGGAAGATGTGTGGAGGCCGTGCTCTTACCCACCATCACTCATAGGCTATAGTGGTGCCTACATCATCTAAGTTTGATGATAGGGGTGCATCCTAATCCTCATCATCTAAATCACTAGAAATGGCATCATCAATGGTAGGATGATGGATGTATCCTAGCCTTGCACTGCTATGTGTGGCTCTCAATAATATAGACCATGGCCTACCTATGCTATCTAAATATTTCTAAACTGGCATATGACCAGATCATAATAGAATGGAATCACAATATAGTTATGTCATCCAACAAACAATTTATCATGTTGCATATTGGTCAGCTATCATGTATAATATGGCCACTATGGTAGAGTTTTGTATGGTATAAATACTATGTCATCCTCTTCAAGATAATCAAACTTAACTCCTGGGTATGTGTAGGATAATGCAGGTCCAAACTAGGCCTCTAAGTGGCAATGAAAATTCAAAAAAATAGAAATAGGAAACTTGAAATAAAAATTATAATAGGTTATTAACATAATTTGAAAAATATGTAAGAACAAAACTTGTAGAAAATTGAATGTAGTTTCTAAGCTACCAGTCCTTTTTTGGAAAAAGGTAAAAAAAAATTACAAAAATTTGAGATTTCAATGTAGTACTAAATTTTTAGGAAAAAGATAAGAAGCAAGTGTATGTTTGATCACCCTAAGTACAAGAAAAAAAAACATTTTTTTCTAAAACTTTCAATATATGTAGAGGACACATGCCCATATGTGTCATATTTTTTTTGTATTTTTTTTGTTTGTAAATAATTAGTTATCATTTTTTATTAGAACATTTTAGAATTATTAAAATGTGTTTTTCTGACCACCATAATTTGGTCAAAAATTTATGAAATTCATTATTTTTATCCTATAGTATGTGAAGCATAGAATGTGATGCATCTTTTAGGATAAAAAAATGTCAAGTAGTCTAAAAAGTTATAGAAGTTTTTTTTTTTCTTTTTTTTTTTATTCCAGTAGGTATCCCCGCGACCAAGCCCAGCGGTTCTCACCAGTCCTTTCCTTGGGCTTATTTTTTCTTCCAAGTTGGGGAGCCAATGGGGCGAGCTGGAGCGAGACTAGTCCCCCTAGGATCCACGCAATCGCTTGCAAACCACACGGATCGGATAAGCCCAGGCCTCGAGGTCGACCTCGGGACCTATATGGGACGAACCCAAAACCCTTAACTGACTACGCTACCTGTGCGGGCTAAATTATAGAAGTTTATTAATCAACCTATCAATCAGGACTTTAGGCATAATATATGTAGAAAATGAATTATAATAATTTATTAAAATCAAAATAAGGTTTATCTTATATTGATGGAAAGCTAACAATTTCTTCTATAAACCCTTTTCATTTCATGAAATTTAGACTCAAAAGAAAGTCATCAACCACACTTGGGTGAACTTTGGAAAACTAAGCAAATTTTGTAAACACATTTTTTGGGTTGACTTTCTAGGTTAGGCAATCCCGAGCCTACTGATTTTGTCAGAAAAAATGGATATCCATTTAGAACAGATATCTATTACTTGTGCTATTTATAATAGATGTGTAATATTTAATATTTTAATATATACTAATATATTATGTATATTATATATTATGTATTATGTATTATATTATATATTATATTATATACTATATATAGTTGTAGACATCCAAATTTGGACACTTAATTTATCCAAATTTATCACTTTTCGTCTAAACATCCTCTTATCCGAGTTAATTAAGTAATATTACTATTATTTAATTAATATCTTTAATTCTACCAAATCCCTAAGGTATTTAATTAATAATTAAATACCTTACCCTCATAATCCTCTTTTTCATCCAAATAAATTAAATAAATATTACATTTATTTAATTCCTCACATGTCTTTTTCATCTAATCCATCTCCTAATTTCTTCATTAGGGATGTGCACATGCCTAATCCTTGATTAGGATGTGTCACATCCTCCAACTTTTGCAAGTTGGCTTCTAATCCTCATTTATCCTCTAATTACTAATTAATTAAGCTTAATCATTCTCCAAGGAATTTTTAATTCCTTTTTGTCTTCCTAGACTCCCCTCTTTTTATATGTGAATTTTTTAATTCACATTTCATCCTTCAAGGCTTCTAGAACCTTGGACTTGTCCTAATCTCCCACATGTGACCAACCTTGGACTTGTCACAATCTCACATGTGACCAAGTCCCACCTTTTAAGGCCACCTTTTATCCTCCTAGACCATCCCTATGAATGTGAATTTTTTAATTCATTTGTATCTAACCACCTTTCCTTTTCCCATGTAGATTTTGAGGAATTCCAAAATTCTTCAAATATCTCTTCACTCCCACTTGGGGACAAGAAATCCCTTTTTGTGGAAATCCTCTCATCCCCCAAGGTGCATGTCCTTTTCCACCTCATGTACCTTTTTGACAACTCATCTCCACCTCGTATCCTCTTGTCCACTTCACCCTCCACATGTCAAGATGTGAGGGCTTGTGGGTTCTCAACCCACCATAACCCTTCATCTTGACCTTGTTGAATCAATCTTGACCATTGAATTCTCTAGAGAATTCAAAAATATTCTATAAATACCCCCTCCTCAAGGGCATTTTCAAGAACACTTTTGATTTGTGCAACTACATGCTACCCATTTGCCTTTTCCAACACTTTGCATTTTGATAACTACATGCTGTCCATTTGAATCCTCAAGCCTTTTCAATCATTTAGCCATCTTTGTTCATCATCTTGCATATTGAATCTTGCATATAGTCATTCAATCCATCATCTAAGGAGCACACAACCAATCCAAGCAAGGGCCAATCAAAGAGGTATCAACAACAAGGGAGGTAAAAGTGTTTGTGTTTTATCTTGTTTGCATTCCTTTTCGTTGAACCACTCTTTTGGCTAATCTTGAGGTGTCCTTGGTATTTTGTTATTCTTGCATTCTTAGTTAGATTTTCACATTTAGAGCAGTAGGAATTCTAAGGTATACATTTCTGGCATGCCCGGTGGGACCCACACACGGGTCTTGCATTTAATGTTTCTTTGAGTTAAGGATTTTGCAGGAAAAACTCATAGAAATGCGGTAGTGCCCCCACAGAAGTGCGGTAGCGCCCCTACAGAAGTGCGGTAGCGCCCCTACAGAAGTGCGGTAGTGCTCCTACAGAAGTGTGGTAGCGCCCTCGCAGAAGTGCGGTAGCGCCCCTACAGAAGTGCGGTAGCGCCCCCACAGAAGTGCAGTAGCGCCCCCACAGAAGTGCGGTAGCGCCCCCACAGAAGTGTGGCAGTGCCCTTCACAGAACTGGGGCAGCGCCCTTCACAGAACTGTGGCAGTGCCCTTCACATAACTGCGGCAGCGCCCTCATAGAATTGCGGCAGCGCCCTCCACAGAACTGCGGCAGCGTCCTTCACAGAACTGCGGTAGCGCCCTTCACAGAACTATGGCAGCGCCCTTAATAGCATAGTTTGGAGGGTAAAATGGGAGTTTTGGCTTCGTTTTTGCTCTATTTTTTGTTATATTCATGTGATAATTCTCTAACATTGTTCTGGCAAGAATATTGCTATTTTTCACTAACGTTTTTGCAGCATATTGTGGCAAAATTTGACCAAAGGCGAAAAAGAAAGAGGATAACTAACATTTGTTTGCAGGGGCATCTACATAATCAGACTTTCAAAAATTATCTTTGCTGCTCTCAAACATAGTCTAATTAGGGGGATTAAATCTCATTATTTGCTGTGGTTGTTTACTTTTGTGTTACCCAAGGGGGCATTGATTTGTTTTCACTTTCCCCTTGCACTTCATGTGAGCCTGGGGAGTAGTTGGAAACAGTTAGTGTCTTCCTTTTAGTGGGACCTGCTTGGGGATTTCATCACCCCAAGGGATGATTCCAACCACGTGTATCGGCGGGGTATATAAAGGGGGGAGAACGAAAGTTGTACCCCAATCCAGTTGCGTCGTAATTGGCAGAGCGTCGAAGCTAGGGTGATACTTAGATAGACGTGAAGAGTTGGTCCGAGCCTTTCAGTATCTCGCTGGGGTTCCCGACTCACGCTTGTGACGGACTGGTGTTCACGGTTGTGCCTCACGTACCGAGAGTATATCGAGGACTCCCTAGAAGCCTTGTGCATCCTAGATTAAGACTTTGCCTTGCCATACCCATAATATTAATCATAGGATTGTGCTTGCTTGAGGTATTTTCTTGTGGAAATTCTGTCAAATTTTTGATACTTTGGACTTGTTTTATCATTTTGTGTCCTTGCCATAGCCTTTGCCATAAAAAACCAAGCTTTGTCCACGCAGAAACGTGGTAGCGCCCTACACAGAAATGTGGTAGCGCCCTATGCAGAAACGCGGTAGCGCCCCCGTAGAAATGCAGTAGCGCCCTACGCAGAAACGCGGTAGTGCCCTACACAGAAATGCGGTAGCGCCCCTGATTTACTGCAGAAAGCTGTCTACGCCCCTAATTTTGCTGGAAACGCCCCTGATTTACTGTAGAAAGCTATCTACACCCCTGATTTTGCTGGAAACGCCCTTGATTTGCTGCAGAAAGCTGTCTACACCCCTGATTTTACTGCAAAATGTTGACTACGCCCCTTTAACTTCCCAGGCCCATCATTTACAAACCGTACGTCGAATCAACTTCGTTCAAAAACCAAAATTGCTTAATTTTTCAAGATCTATCTAGTGGTACCTTCTATTTCTTCCTATCCAATCACACCAATCTTATCAAATTCATCCAATCATCTACCTGATCTAATCATCCATCTACCGAATCCCATCAAAATCAAAAGCAATCCCATCCAATCATCCTAATCTGAGCTTTTGTCCAATCCTGATCTGAGCTTGACCAAAATCTTGATTTGAGCTTTAATTTGTTCCCATCCAAAATCTTTTATCCATCCTCTTTATCCTTTCACCATCATGAATCCTCATCCTCCATCAATAGTAGTCAAGGGAAACCTTAATTACGTGGACGACGATAATGAAAGTCTTTTCAATCAAGAAGAATATGACATAGATCCCCTTGATGCTATCATCACTAGTAAGATCTCTCCACCCACTTTCCACAATCCAACCACCCCTTCCAGTTATCCCGCTATGTCTTCATCCACGCCTAGTCATGCTCCTTATGCCACCCTTGACAATGGATATCCAATATCTTCTTCATCCCCATATTTGTCATCTCCTTCATCCATCCCTTTATCCATCCTCACCCATCCTGTCCATCCATACTCTATTCCATCCATGTCCCCCTATCCTAATCCTCTTTTCCAATCTTTCCATACTAATCCTACATCCACACCCTTTACCTTAATCCTACATCCATGTCTCCTCATCCTAATCCACCATCCCAATACCCTTATTATAATCCATCCCCCACATTCTCTTGTCCCACTACACCACCTATATCCTCTTGTCCTAATCCACAATCCATGTCCCCCTATCTTGATTCACCACTCCAATATCCTTACCTTAACCCTCCATCTACTCCCTGATCCCTCAATCTAATCCATTCCACATCTACTCCTAGTCCTCCATCCAATCCCATTCATCCATCCCATCCTAGTCCTCCATCTACTCCTAGTCCTCCATCCAATCCCATTCACCCATCCAATCCTAATCCTCCATTTACTCATAGTCCTACATTCAATCCCATTCTTCCATCTAACCCTAGTCCACCAATCCATAATCCCTCATCCATTTCTACCACCCTAGCCAAGCCAACCATATGCAAGTCTCCCATTTCAGAAGTTCTCCAAGGACTAATTACAAAGAAGCCATCCCCAACTCCACATCTTGAAGTCGTGGAACCATGCCATCTAGATCCATCATCCCTGGAGTCACTAGTGATGGACCCTTCTCCATACCACACCTATTATTGGCGTTTACCCACCCCATGGTGTGATCCAAACAATTGAAACCATTGAACCCACATCTCCCCTGCCACTGAACCATCCAAGTCCATCCCTCCCTCTACTCCCTGAATCCACCCAATCCATCCATCCATCCACTACTCCACTGCACCACCCATTCCATGTTTCTCCATGAATCTCATCCATCTTCCACCCAACAAGAACTCCCATTCATACCTCCCACACCACGTGTCATACCAAGTCTAATCCATACCAACCTGTCCCCCTTCTAAATCCAAGATCCATCCCATCTAGTCCACCTCAAGATCACAGTCCTCCATCCATTCCATCCCATGATCCCCTTGTCATTCAAGCTTCCATTGCTCCATCTCCATCTCCATCGCATGAGCCCACTACCACAATTCCAGATCCTATCATGGCCCCTACTCCCTCTCCTAATGTTGCTATCCCATCACCTCCTTCTCATGATCCCCCATCATCCCCTAAAAATGCTATCCCCACACCCCTTGCATATCCCCTTGGTCCTCTCACATTCCTCCATGGTGGTCTCCTTGCAGAAGAAAAACAAAGCATATACACCAACCCTCCTGTTTCCCAGCAATAGTTCGCATCATTCTTCCAGAATAACAAAAATCTTGTCCTAGATCGAATGCTCAAGAGAATGAACTATCAAGGAAAAGGTTTAGGCCTTCATGAGCAAGGTATTATAGAGCCCATCCAAGCTAAAGAACATTTGTATCTGCAAGGTCTTGGATGTACTACTCACGACTCGCAAAATGTTGGTACAACCTCTAGACGTCCTCAACAAGCCTTTTCCAAAAGACATGTCGGCTCTTCTCATCGCCCTACCAGATCATATGTCGCCATCCCTCCTCCTCTATCATATCACCTCAAAACAACTATCCATCTTCCTCCTTCATCCGCTCCATCCATATTGGGTCCTTATGTCCCCTCATCCCCCATCCCATATCCTCCAAGTCCTAAGTCTATTTTGGGCCCTTATATGCCAAAATCACCTCCTCCATCTCATCCTATCCATCCTTTCATCCATCCATCACCTATCCATGTCGCCCATCATAACTATCCCACTCTCATGTTCCCTAATCAGGATCAACAAGAGAGCTTACCTAAACATCCTCCATCTACCTTAATCCCCATGCTCCTACCTCCATCCCTCTATTCTCATGTGTCATCCACGTGTCATCCATTCACCCATCCCATTGCTACTAAAAAGCACTTTGGTTGTTAAAGGAAAAATGCATAAATCCAAACATCCCACATGAATCTAAAATCCCTCCACTACGTCCCCTCAAAGGAGCATGGTGAAGAGAAAGAAAAATTTAAAATCCTAAATCAAATCTGTAGGCTGCAAAGGCCCACCAAAGGAAAGATCAAAACCATGTGGATCCCAAAGAAAAAATATTCAATTCCATCACATGAAAAATCAGTAAGAACATCCAAAGTCACTAATCCAAAAGCTAATCATACACCCCTTTCATCTCCTAAGTCTGTTTTGGGTCCCTATGTCCCGAAATTCACCATTCCATCTCCCCCATTATCCCCACATTCTCCACCCCTTAATCCTATTATCTTTCCACATTCACCACCACATGTGCCAATGTTGGTCCTGAACACATCTCCCCATCACATATCCACCCCATCATTCTATCCATACCCTTTCCAGCATCCCATCCATTACCCCACATATCTCCCCCATCAAATCCCCCTAATTCATCCTCTTGCATGATCCATTTATCCTCATACGGTTGTACCAACATCCAATAGTCGGTTCGAACATGGGCTCTTACTACCTAGTATGGAACTTGATGCTTGAGTCCTTCATCCATATCCTTATCGCTTGTCTTCTAAATCCCCTTATCAACATCCCTATCCTTACCCATTTTCATCCGCAAAACTCCAAAAAAGTCAAAAAAAAAAAAGAGAGAAATAATTCGTCCAATGGTGAAAACTTGGCAAACAAGCGCCTTGGATAAGTACCATGATGAAAACCTGGCAAACAGGCATCATGCGTAAATCCCCATCTACACTTGGAGGCAACTTCCTGATATGCATTCCCTCCATCCGCTATGCTTCTAGCTATGCACCCGTCTTCCTGTTATCCGTCCTCTTCATAAATCCCCCCATCCCACCTATCTTCCTCATCCTACTATCATATCCCATTTATCTCCCATTCCCTCCATCCTTCTTGTGATCTTGATCAAAATAGGGGCACCTATCTATGCATGCTTTGGACACCTATTGGTATACATCCCCTTCATCCATGCTCTATCATATTCCTTAGTCACCCATCCTATTCTCATCTAGTTATCTCCTTTATCTTAACATCCACTCATCTTACGTCCCTCATGCTTCATCGTATATGACATATCTAGAGTGAGGGCATCTGCTTCCTTTGTGACATAGTCCTTGGAAAAATCATCTATCATAACATCCCTTCATCTCTCTATCCATCTATCATAGCATCACTTCCATCTCCCCATCCTTATCTTCGTATCCCTCTATTCTAGCATCCCTTTCATCTCCCAATCCTTATATTCCCATCCATCCAAACAATCCCTCCCATCCCCCATCCCTATCCTATATCTCTATCCATTCTTTCCTCTTTATCCTCATCCCATCTCATCCCATCTCACAATCCCTTGTCATTGGTATCTGGCTATGGACCTCCCCCCATGCAACCCAATGTCATTTATCTCATCAT
The DNA here is from genome assembly GCA_007258455.2 of Sequoia sempervirens. Lineage (NCBI taxonomy): Eukaryota > Viridiplantae > Streptophyta > Pinopsida > Cupressales > Cupressaceae > Sequoia > Sequoia sempervirens. Next base: position 9,082 of record VDFB02097883.1, read on the forward strand.
CATCACCCCTGCTTCTCTTGCACATCTTTCCAATCCCCTATCACTTTTCATCACTCATCTCATCCTTTCAAGTCATTTTAACGATTTGGATAACTATCCCAGCCCTGAGCTTTATGTGATCGTCATCATCCTATCCAATCCACTAGGTCTATCCTATCTTGTCGTATCGGTCCCACCTTTTTATCCACTTGTCCTATCCTCTTATCATCCTTTATCCATTGTTTGTCTGTGCCCTTTTGTCGAACTACGTTGCCCCTGCGCTTTCACGTAGGCAAGGTCGATCATTTGATCCGCCCCCGGGGTTCCATCCATCATCGATCTATATTGTCCACTTTTCTCCTGTTCTCCATCCTATCTTGGTCATCCATCGAAATCTCCATCATGGTCAGTCATCTGCCTTTTGTCGAACTACAAGGGCTCTACGCTTTCACGTAGGCAAGGCTAATCTTTGATTGGCCCCCAAGCCCCTAGGTCTTTAGGGTTTTGTCAGTCCCATGTCTTGTCTTCCTTGTGTCGTGCCATCAAGTTATGCCCTTATCTAGCTGGTTCTTAACAAATGAGATCCACTTGTATCATGAAATCCAATCGATTTTGAACATCCCGCGTCATAATTATCTTTTAGCTTCGTATCCATCATCGTCGGTCTCAACAGGATGCATCCTTCCTAATAGACCTCATCAATCCCATATATCCCCTCGATCCTATGGTAAAGGACATTTGAAATTGATTGAAATCTTTTGATGCTTTTGGCTTTTGTTTATCATTTGAGCTCCCTATCATCACTTGTCAAGGCCGCCATGATCCATCATATTATGGTGTGTTTTGATTGGTCAACATAGGGGCATATCTTGATCTTTATATCTATTTTGTCTTCTTGGTTGTCCCGTGGTACCCACCAGATCCCGAGGTCTTGTGTTATGCTGGGGCATCCTTTTGTTCTTGTGGTTATCTCAATACCTGGCCCGACCAAGGTCTTTGTGACTTTGGGGTGTTGGGATAGCCTTCTTGTCTATTGTGTTTATTTCATGCATTAGACACAATTACGCCTTGGTTCCACATACCCTGGCACTTGGTGTCTTATGCTATAGCAAAAATCAGTGCTTCGAAGATGATAAATTGCATTAGGGTTGCATTTTATTTTCCATTCTCATCATCTTGCATTTATCCCCCATCCCTTCACCCTTCTTCACCAATTCCCCCAATCCCCTGCCATCCTATTTTCCTATCCCTTCCCCTTTTCCCCCCCTACCCATCCCTATCCATCCCCCTATCCCC